>VDFB02012617.1:0-28663 GCA_007258455.2 Sequoia sempervirens
AGAGGGGTCTAGCTATCCATCACCCTTTTGGCATCTTTATTCCAAACCCAACTAACATGAAATAGGGATTGATTTTTTTTTCTAACTCCATGAATAATAGCAATGAAAAAGAAGATGAGAAATATATTCTTCTTATTTCTCATAAAGAAAGCATTTTTTTACCAATTGCATCCCTGTCTTTTGGAGGTTGTCCAATGTGAGAATTCTCTCATTGTAGGTCATCCATCAGAAGAATTTAATATTAAGAATAAAACCACTTTTCCAAATATTCATCCAGTAGAAATGATACACTCATTTTGTCTGACCTAATTGAGTATTTATTGTCCCTAGAATTCGTCCAATCCAAAGAATCTGGGAAGTTTGATATGTAGAATCTCATATTACCAATTAGTTTGAGAAGTTCTTCTACTACCAAATGAATTGGGGGATCAACCAATTTGGATCAATCCTCCAAAGAGGAGGATCTGAGGAGTGGTCCAAATAATCAAAAACCTTGGAGCCCAATCTTCTACAAATACCTGCTTGACTAACAAAGAATACTGAGTTGAGCTCAAAAGCAGACTTCAACAACCAAGAATCCTACCAAAATCTCACCAAGTTCCCTTTCTCAATCTGTTGGAAAACACCCTAATAAATTATCTCCTTGGTTTTTGATGGGTTTATTCATTGGCCTATTTTTTGTTGTTTTTATGCATGCTTTCAGACATTATCAGATAATACTCTTATGCTATGCTATCTTTTCATGCTTATTATACAACCTTGGACCTAAATTATAGTAATGGAAATATAGTTACGATATAGTAGCATTGCATGGTGTAGATGTGAGTATGCATGAAATGTGAATGGAATTATGTGTTTAATCATGGTAGTTAGCTTTGTGTATATGTTTTGTGGATTAACCTCTTGTAGCCCAAGAAGACACTACAACCCACAACAACTGGAAGTTGTAGCCCGCAACAAAATGAAGTCTTGGACAATGAAATAAGGGAAGTGCAAGATCAAGTTGAGTGTAATAACTACCATGTGGAGGCACTTGATGGAGTTAGTCGTGCATCATTATGGCAGTTAATAAGGCATTAAGAAGAATAATTCTTTTGTTGATAGGATTTTGGATAACTATTTGTGTGTTCCACATACAAATTTGTTTTGTAGAATTTCAATTCTATTAAAACTCTTGTCTCTTTTTAGTTATAGTTTGAACAATTCAATTTTAACTATATACTCTGATATCTAGGAGTTGTAGTTAATGATTTCAATTAGGAGTTGTGTTTAGAATAAACTCCTCTGTGCTTGTATATAGCTGGTGGTTTAGTCCTTAGATAAGTTAGTTGATTTCATTATTTTGTTATCAATTACTTTTCAATTTTTAGTTATCATCTACAAACATGTTGATTATTCATAAATGATTCCCTTGAATACAATTTGTGAGGAAGGTTTTGTGTAATCTTTTATGATGCGTAATGAATGAAGTTCAAGTTCATATGAATGTGTAGAACCTAAAGGTTTAGTTTTCATTTAGTTAAGTGAAGACAACCAATTGAGTAGGCCACTCAAGATAACTATTCTTCACTACATTTGTAGTTTATTTATTTTTAGTAGCTATTATTTTTTATCATTATTTCATAAATTGCATATAAGTCATAATAGATCCTCATATTTTGATTATCAATAATGAATTCTCATGAGCATGAATGCATTTAGTTAACATATAGTACTCTGGAGGTTAGAATAAATTTGGATACTAGTCTTGATTAGTTTTAATTTAGTTTCAGTAACTCTTTGTTAGCAGCAGTTTAGCTACAGGTTATGTTGTAGGCACCTGTAGCCATTAGCACTAGTTTACTTCTTTCACTGATATGTGTTTCTATTATTTTCTAGCAAGTAAAATACCTTTATTAGGATAACCTAGGTAACCTCAAGTCTCTAAAGGCACACATAGTGTAACACCATCACAAGTTTACAAACCTTGGTTGACAATTTAATATAGTCTTTACAATGTTAAGTGGATTGTTCAGCGAGTCATACCTCTGAATTGTGTGGTTTCTACCAAGTTTACAATATACTTGTTTAGACTCTACATTTTTGGCACCATTTTCAGGGATGGTGCTACCTTCATAGACTTGTTTTTCCATGCTTTCATAGTTTACATTTTATTTTCAGCATTAGAATTGTTAGAATTAATCTTTTTCAACACACAAGAAAGTTACACTAATATTGTGCAGGACCGCTACTATACAAAGCCATATTTACTGTATGCAAAGGCAAACAAATTCTTTAGGTAGATTCCTCCCCTCTACACACCAAGAAGCCATAGCAAAAATTGGTGACTCTAGTACTCAGAGTAAGGGTAATACTGAAGAAGAAATTTCTCTATCACCAACATCTAGCATACAAACAGAGGGGACATACTGAACCATGGGTGATGCAATGGATGATCCTGAATGTGCAACCTTTGAGTTCTTGATCACCAACCAAGAAAGGGCTACTATGCTAAAAATATTCCTCCTTTAGTGTTACCAATCTTTTATGGGTTCATGATTGAAGATCCAGATACATTTGTGTTTGAATTTGATGACTTATACATGAGTTATGACTATACTTATGCTCGTAGGCTCAAAATATTCCCTGCCACTCTAAAATATGCAGCCCTAAGATGGTTTATGGGATTAGGCAAGGATGTTGTTCCTAATCGAGATACCATGAAAACATTGTTCTTGGAGAAGTACCAAGATTATTGTAGGAGGATGAGCCATTAGAAGATTATGCAGAGAGATTTCGATTTGCCTTGAAGAAAAACCCACATAACAATTTATCTGAAGAATCCCTCAGGTTAGTATTTTTGGGAGGTGTCAATGAGGATTGTATGGATGTCCTCGATATTATTGGGAAAGTGGATATCTCTCAAATACCATTTGAAGACATCTGCAAGGTCTGTAGAAGTTGCTCTAGGACCTTGACTAAAAGGCCAAGAGGAGAGAGGACATCCACCATTGACAAATCATCTACTGGGGTTTCAAAGATAGAATTAAGAAATTTGTTGTCCAATATGAAGGAGGACATTATCAGTCACTTGGAAACTTAGTTGGACATTCTCCACATCAAGAAGAAGCAAGAGGAAGCTGAAACACTGCCCTAGCTATAAGCAAAGAAAGCAAGTTATAAATGCCTAGTATCCAACAAGATAAAACTAAGAAACCTGATTTTTAGCCACTTGAAGGAAAGGATGGATAACTATTTTACATACCTCAAAGAAGTCCATGGAATCAAAGACAAGGTATGCCATAAGACCCTCTTCACTTTAATTCATCCTTTCCCATTGGAAATTTAAAAAATTCTGCTTAGAATTCTCAGCCCTGGCTAGCTAATCAAAATCAATGGAAAAACCCTCCATAATGGCCACAACCTCAGAAAAATTGGAACCATGAGCAACCAAATCCTTGGTCATAACAAAATTTCCAGGGTTCCAATTATAATCCCCAATGGCCAACACAGTAGAACCAGTGGCCACCTCAATCGCAAAAAGGCCAGCAGTGGCAATAACAAAACATGAATTATCAACAGCCTATGCTTCCTTCTCAACCCCACCAACAAGCCATTATGCCTCTATCAAATCCTACATCTTAGCCACCTAGACCACTACAATTACCTACCCAACCTACACCTAACCCTAACAACAATCTTGTCCAATAGGCTTATATTAACGAGATTATGCAATACCCCACTTATGGGGTAGAGGTGAGTGATGTCCACCTCAGGTCAAGGAAACAAGTAGCTGGACCTTCATCCCCTCAAATAACTGAGATGGAGGATGAGAAACCTACAATTGAGGCTTTAGAAAAATCACCTCTAGAACCTTAGTCAAATCAGGTACACCAAACTACCTCAAGTCCAAAGCCTCCTTTCCCAGAATGCTTAGCCATTCAGAAACATCACACATAGGATGAGATAGACCCATTGGGTCAACTTAGGGATGTCAATATCAAGATCCCTCTCATCCAACCTATTAAGGACCTTCCAATCTATACCAAGACAGTCAGGGACCTATGTCTTAAGAAACCGGGAAGGAAAAGGAATGATCCTTACACAGTTCATGTCCTAGAAAACCTTACAGATATCGTGTTAGGGAACATAATTGTTTTTGAATACACAGACCCTGGTAGTCTAGTAGTGGATGTTAAGATTAATGGGACCCTTATCGAGAACACCTTGATAGACTTAGGGGCAACAATCAATGTCACGACTAAAGAAATAGTGTAATTACTTCAGTTAGCCAACCTTAGACCTACACAAACTGTTCTACAGCTAGCTGATAGGTCAATAGTTAATCCTGAAGAAATTATCGAAGATTTAGTTATTGCATTAGATTATTGGGAATGTCCTACTGATTTCACAGTTTTACAACCAAAGGTTAATCTTACAAGATATCCACTCATCCTAGGTAGACCATGGTTAGCTACAATCGATGCATCCATAGGCTATAGGTCTGGCAATATAATAATATCTAATGGGACTGTGACCAAGAAATTGGTCCTTTATCCTCCAACCCAACCTTATGTTGATCTTGAGCAAACCATTTGGCCCACTTTGGACGAGGAAGATAACTATTCCCTACAGACTTTGATGACAATAGAAAACAACCCTCTATTGGATGATCAGGATGAAGATTAGATGTTTGCTCATATAATATAAAATGACTGTAGTAGGATCCTATAGCAACAAGATTTTCTCACATGCCTACAAGACCCTTTGTAACGTATTATACCAGCCAATTCCTCAGAAGAAATATCTTAGATCTTCCATTCCTTACTGCCACAATAGTGTGTACCAATCATTCCTAGCCTTGACCTCTCGTCTATGCAAGAATCATCCAAAGAACTAGAAATCATGTTAGCCAAAATGTTGAACATAAACAATGCATTGACTGAGGAGCAACAAAATTCCCTGCACACAATGTTGCAGGCACACGCAGTAGCATATGCATTGGACTACCATGATATGAAAGGTATGAATTTGTACTTAAGTATGCATATGATCTATATAAAAGATGGTTATAGACACGTTAGATAGCCTCAAAAATGAATGAACCCTTCCTTGAGAGAAATGGTTAAAGTTGAACTTAAAAAACTCCTTGATGCAGGCTTCATTTATCCTATATTTGATAGTGAATGGGTCTCACATTTAGTCATTGTTCTCAAGAAAGGTGGAAAATGGAGAGTCTGTGTAGATTATAGGGAACTGAATCAACCACTAAGAAGGACCACTTTCCATTTCCCTTTATAGATCAAGTGCTTGAATCTTTAGCAGAAAAGAAGTGTTGTTCATTCCTAGATGGTTTCAGTGGTTACAATTAGATAAAAATTGCTCTGAAAGATCAGGACAAGACAACATTTACACACCCTTGGGGTACTTATGCCTACTTTGTTCTTCCCTTTGGCTTATGCAATGCTCCAACTACTTTTTAGAGGGCAGTGCTTAGCATCTTTTATGATTATGCCCATGACAATATGGAGATATATATGGATGATTTCACCACATGTGGGGAAAATTATGAGCAAGTCCTTAGCAATCTAGAAAAAGGTATTAAAGAGATGTAAAGAACACAACTTGTCCCTCAGTAATGAAAAGTGTTTTATGATGATGACTTGAGAGTCATTTTAGGGTATTTCATATCTAGTGCAGGGATTTAGGTTGATCCACATAAGATAGAAATCATTTCTACATTACCTATTCCACATAAGCAAAGAGATGTCAGAAGCTTCCTTGGCCATGCAGGCTATTACAGGAGGTTTATTAAAGACTTTAATAAGATTGTTGCACCATTATTTATTTTATTGACTAAAGATATATAATTTGATTGGACAACAGACTACTAACACTCCTTTGAAAAACTAAAGAAAGCCTTAACCCAAGCACCTATTTTGAAGGGGCCAAATTGGACCTTACCCTTCCATACACACACAGATGCTTCAGATTTTGCTATTGGAGCAGTTTTGGGTCAGAAAGAAGGTAACAAATAATATGCTATTTACTACATTAGCAAGAATCTTCAACAAGGAGAGCTAAAATATACCATTACATAAAAAGAGATGCTAGGAATAGTATATGCTATCAATAAATTCAAGCATTAGATCACTGGTTATTCAGTTTTTGTTCACACATATCATACAACTATCAGATATCTGATGAACAAGCTAGTAGTAGGGGGTAGACTAGTTAGATGGTTGCTCCTTCTACAAGAGTTTGATATTACAATAGTGGACAAGCTTGGTAAGGTTAATGTAGTAGCATATTTTCTATCAAGGTTGCCAACACTATCAACATAAGGGGTAGTGGATGACTCATTTCTAGATGAACACTTGTTTGCTCTTAATGTACATGTACCCTAGTATGTTGACATTGCAAATTATTTAGAGACAGGGCAGTTTCCACCACACTTTTCTCCAAGGGAAAAGAGACAGTTGGTACATAAGTGTTTTCCATACTCTTGCATATCAAGTTATCTGTTCTACATTGGCCTTGACAACATCATGAGAAGGTGCATAAGGGAAGATGAAATATTTGATATCATGAAGGCTTGCCATGATGAACCATGTGGGGGTAATTTTGCAACAAAAAGAGCAACATTCAAAATCCTCACAACTGGTTATTACTGACCTACTTTACATAAGGATTCTCTCAAGTATACAAAGAGTTGTGATAGGTGCCAAAGAATGGGTAAGCCAACGAGGAGTGATGAAATGCCATTATAGCCCCAGTTAACACTAACACTAGCTCTCTTTGACAAATAGGGTGTAGACTTTATTGGACCAATCTCACCTACTTCTAACAACAAGGAGTATTTCCTAGGTTGCACTGATTATCTAACTAATTGGGTAGAAGTAAAGGAATTGCAGTTTTCCAAAGATGCCAATGTGGCTAAATTCTTATATGAGGAAATTTTTATTGGGTATGGAGTAAGAGAAATTATGGTTGATCAGGTTACATAATTTACTCCATACCTCATCACCAAATTGGTTGAAGAATACCAAATCAAGCACAAAAAGTCAACACCTTATCACCCTCAGACCAATGGCCAGGTGGAGGTTACCAATAGATAAATTGAGAGTATTCTAACCAAGATAGTGCAATTACACAGGAAAGATTAGGTTGTTAGGTTACTAGAAGCAGTATGGGCATATAGAACAATTTGGAAAACAACAACTGGTTTCATACCCTATGAGTTAGTATATGGAAAAACAACAATCTTACCAATTGAGTTTGAGTATAAGATGTTAAGAACATCAGTAGAGTTACAGTTACATTATGGTAGTGAAAATACATGCGGAATTATCAGATTAAGAGAAGGGTTTGAGGGTGGTGAAGTGAAATTGAACTGAATTTTCAAGGTTAACACATTAAGCAGAAGTAAAAGAGATTCATAATGGGAGGTGATGTTATTAGGAGAGAGTCGCCGACTCACAAGTAGATACTAGAAGATGCAATGTTATCACCTATCTTCACAAGAGTGGGTTGGCTCGATTATTTCCTAAAGTTGACAGAATTTGACAATGACATGGCAAGAAGATTTGCAGCCACATTTGAGCACGATGAAGCAATGGTAAAAGGGTTGTTAGTAGATGCATCTAAAGTTGTCATAGCACAGGTATCTGGGTTTCCTGGGACTAGAGCATATTTTCTAGTTAGGGCAGATGTAGTGGTTGTAAGAGAGGAATTCTATGAGCGAGGAGAAAATTTGGATTTTTCGTCACAAGGTACAAAAAGACTTTCTCTTCCATGGTTTTGGCCCAACTGTGCTTCCTATGTCATTAGATACCTTATTTGTGATGGTAGATAAAATCTTTTGTATATTGTATATTTCAAATTGTTTAGTCACCTTCACTATAATAAGCTAGTAAATATGCCAAATTTTCTTTATAATATGTTAAAAAGGATGACATCAAAGTATCAGAGGAAACAAAGTGATACGGCCTTATCACATCACTGTTTGATTTCCCTCTTAGTAAAAAGAATCTTGAGAATTCAGTACCCACAGGTAGCCTGGGAAGATTTTGTAAAATGTGAAGATATTAACAATTTACTTGAGCTACCTATAGTACCTAAAACTTTAGAGCCACAAGCTGAACCTACAAGAGAAAGTTCTCCTATCTCACCTACAACTTCATCTATCCATAGCCAATGTGAGCCAGAGGAGCACAATGTGCTAGATTCTAGGTCACCAACTCAGTGGAGGAAATTCCATCTTCTTCAAAACCACCAAAACCCAAGAACAAAAGAGGTAGTACATCCACACCTTCTAAAATAGAAAAGAAATAGAAGGATTTTAAGAAGGAGAAACCTACACCTAGGTGTTCAAGCTGATTGAAAAAGCAAGGTGTTATGAGGGGGAGTGTGAAAAAACCTGAGGAAGAGGAAAAGGGATAGGAACAGTAGGAGGAATATGTGATGTTGGTTGAGAAAAACTCCGAAGGGAATGGAAATATCCCTGAAAATGTGCATACACCTATGAAGAGGAAGATATATGTGTCTACTACTTTTGATTCAGATTCAAAAGATATGTTTGTTGCTAAGAAAACACAAAGAGAAAATCCCAAGTAGTCCTACTTATGAAGACTATGGTTGTATAGGGGGTGGTAATGAGCAAATTTTGTTAATCGAGGAAATGTTTATAGAAGATAGAAATTTTTGGAAATAGCTTCAAGAAGCTTTGGACATAATTAAAAATTTAGAAGAATTAGTGCAGAGCTATGAAAAGAAAGACAAGGAAAGGGCAACAAAAATACAAGAATTGGAAGAAAATTTGCAAACATATGGCCATGGTACAAAGTTGGATCTATTGGCACAATTGACCATTACAAAAATAGGGGATGGAGAACTTGCAATACTAAATCAGAGACCTCCTCCCATAAAGAATCCAATTCACCATACGACATTGTCTCTTGGTTATCAACTATGGAAGGTGACTGACGAGTTTGTACAAGAAAAATAAAAGTGGAAGAAAGAAAAATAAACTTCAATTGTAGAACATGTTAAGGTGTTGGAAGGAAAATAGATTGAGCTAAGGAGATTAGCAGTCAGAATGGAAGAAGTGGAAAATAAAGTTGCTCAAATCATAAGATGTAGACCTCCAACAAGAACATATGCACTATTTTTGCAAGAATTTTTTTTGAGTTTTCAGTTTAGTAGGCTAATCAGTAACCAATTAGTTGGGATGAGCAGGAAATTGAGCTTCTTAATATTTTTGCTAATTCTACACCAGAAGAGTAGGATCAACTATTCGAATCCTATTTGCACAACTAGGTGGCACCAGATGAAACAAAGTGGAATCTTTTGATGTTTGTAGGGGATCTCCAGGTAAGGGCACGAGCATATTATTATAGGAATGAACAATTTAGGGGAGAAATAATGGAAGAATATGAGGAGAGGGAGAAATCAGTTGCTCTCCAAATAAGGAAAGAGTCTAAAGACATTTATGCACTTATAGATGAATAGTTGAAACTCCTAGATCATAAAGGTGTAGGAAGGAAGATTATGAAACTAAGGACAAAGGATTACAAAAAAATGAAAACATTAGCTATGGAATTAGGTTAGCAATGTTACAGTTATATGCATAACAAATGGAACAACTAGACCCTAGAATTGTAGAGAAAAGAACCTCATTTAGTATACAATTTTACCACCATGCTTGAGAGGCTACGCAAATACATGAAAATTGGTGCTGACATAAGAATTCACTAGGTACCACTCACATTTCACCCACCTATGTTACTATATACAGTTCCATATTGGACCGGGGAAAAGGGTGAGGAGTGTGAGAAAGTTGGGATCATCAGAATGAGACAACTTGTAGCTTATAGAGGTTTCTACTTAAAGCAAATCAAGGGAGTTGATGTTGTTATGGACCTTAAGGAGATCACCTTGTATTATAATTTGTACCCCTAGTGTTTTGTTTGAGGACAAGCAAAAGTATAGTTGCGGGGAATGATGGGTTCATTTATTAGCCTATTTTTTGTTTTTTTTATGCATGCTTTCAAAAATTATCAGACAATCCTTTTAGACAATACTCCTATGCTATGCTATATTTTCATGCTTATTATACAACCTTGGACCTAAATTATAGTAATGGAAATATAGTTATGATATAGTAGCATTGCATGGTTATATGTGAGTATGTATGAAATGTGGATGGAATTCTGTGTTTAATCATGGTAGTTAGCTTTGTGTATATGTTTTATGGATTAACCTCTTGCAACCCAAGAAGACACTACAGCCTGTAGCAACTAGAAGTTGTAGCTCGCAACAAAAGGAATACTTGGGAAATGAAATAGGTGAAGTGCCAGATCAAGCTAAGTGTAATAACTACCATGCAGAGGCACCTGATGGAGTTAGTCGTGCATCAAATTATGATAATTAATAAGGAATTAAGAAGAATAATTCTTTAGTTGATAGGATTCTGGACAACTGTTTGTGTGTTCCACATACAAATCTATTTTGTAGAGTTTCAATTCTATTAGAACTCTTGTCTCTTTTCAGTTATAGTTTGAACAATTCAATCTTAACTATATACTCTGATATTTAGGAGTTGTAGTTAATGATTTTAGTTAGTAGTTGTGTTTAGAATAAACTCCCCTATGCTTGTATATAGTTGGTGGTTGAGTCCTTAGATAAGTTAGTTGATTTCACTATTTTGAACTATCAGTTACTTTTCAATTTTCAATTATCATCTACAAACATGTTGATTATTCATAAATGATTTCCTTGAATACAAGATGCACAATGAATGAAGTTCAAGTTCATATGAATGTGTAGAATTTGAAGGTTTAGATTTGGTTTAGTTAATTGAAGATAGCCACTTGAGCAGGCCACTCAAGATAACTTGTTCTTCACTACATTTGTAGTTGTTTATTTCTATTTAGTAGTTATTCCTATTTATCATTATTTCATAAATTGCATATATTTTAAAATAGATCCTCATATTTTGATTATCAATAATGAATGTTCATGAGAATGAATGCATTTAGTTAACTTATAGTACTCTGGAGGTTAGAATAAGTTTACTTACTAGTCTTGATCAGTTTTGAGTTAGTTTTAGTAACTCTTTGTTAGCAATAGTTCAAATACAGGTTACGTTGTAGGCACCCGTAGCCATTAATGCCAGTTTACTGCTTTCACTAATATGTATTTTTGTGTTTTTCCAACAAGTAGAATACCTTTAATAAGATAACCTAGATAACCTCAAGTCTCTGAAGGCACACATAGTGTAATGTCCCCTTCTCAAACCTGATTGTTCCAGTGACCGTTGGCCTTTTCGTTGGGAACCCGAAGGCTAGTCGGAAGGTTAAATTAGGGTTTCCTAATTTTGAGGAGGTCATTGCTCAGAAATGATGGATTCAATGGCGGTTTCTTTCTGAGTTTTCAGAGAGCTTCGTAGTGGTATGTTCATCTCAGCATTCAGAGCACTTTTTGGAATTTACTATTTTTAGTAAATTCTATTTTTTGGCAGCTTTCCAGATGTGTTCAGCTCGGTTGACTCCCTGCTTCAGTTGGTCAGTTGTTTTGCTCAGTTTTGACTTCAGGGCCTTGTCAAAAGGATAAGTTAAGTCATTTAATTAAAAAAAGTCATGTTTTAATTATTATAATTGAACGTTGACCCTTGGCTTAGACTTAATGACTTAATGTGTTTTTAAAAAGTGGTCTTTGAGGGTGGCGCCCTCATTGAAGAGATTATTTTAATTATTTCCTAAGTCAAAGCAAGGTTTGAAGGGCATAATTATCAAAGTTGATATTCATTTAAAATATCATTTCTTAAGACTTGAAGAGAAAGTGCGCCCATCCTTGAGGAGATTGGGTTTTGACCTAAAAGCTGATTTTAGGGTTTTTGCGAAGTCAACTGAAGAATTATAAAGAGGAGTCTTGGTGCATCATTTCAGGACATCTTTGGTCGACTATACTGTTATGCTGCCGAATTGGCTCTGGGACTGCTTCGAGGAATGAAGGCCTCCTAGCATTGGGCATCACTTCGTGTTTGAAAGACAACATCTAGTGGTGAATTTCAGTCTATTTGTGAGTGCATCTTAGTTTATTCATTTGTGTTCAGTTTTGCATTGTAAAATCTATTTTTGGGCCTTTTTTAGTGTTGCAGCTGTAGCTTCATTTCATACAGCAGATTGCATGTTTTATTCATAGCTTGTAAAAGACAAAAAATATAGTTCTGGGTATCATTCATATCTCTCTGTTAGACCTAGGCGCCTCATTGTCCAAACTTGTGGATTTTTTTGTGAATGCATCAATTTTTAAAGGGAGGTCTAGTTTCTCAGCTGGGCCATACCATGTACTTGCATTGAAAATCGTGCATTATTCATTAAAGACATTTTGAGTCTGTTTTAAGTGGTTAGTTTGAGCGCCATCTTGTTAGGATTGTTGTGCAACAGTAATCTTGTCAATTGAACAAGATTATGGAAAGTTATGAGCATTTGATTAGGACCATGGACTGCTATTAATTCTTTCAATAAGCAGATTTGTAACAGGAAACAGAAACAGCTTCTTGATCCTTGAAACATCTCGATTGTGGTATTCATTTCTAAGATAAAAGTAATTCTCTATGATGTAATATTGATCCATTGATGTCACAATGATGTTGGCAGGCGTAGACCTCATATTCTTGTAATCTGTCAGTAGTACTGGCAGTCCTTTTTATTATTGCTCAAATCTGGTTGTGTTCTCATTTTCATTCAAAGTCATTGTAATAGTGATAGCTCCGCCCTATGGTCGCTACTATCCCATTCTGGGTTAGAAAGCACATTCTGGGTGTCGAGAGTTTCCAGCTTTCAACATTTTCTTTCAAGCACTAAGTTCTGTAATCACTCCGTCATATGGTCGCCCCTCACTTCGCATTGGATTGGGTAGCACATACTTGACGTTGAGTTCCTTTCTGTATTTAGAGTAGAGGATCCTTTGACCAATGCTCACCATCATCGGTGCCATTCTGGTTAGAGTTGCTTTCTTGCACGTTTTGGTTTTCTCATCTAACCTTAACGGGTGCACTGCTTTGAAAATTGTAAATTGAAAAAACGAAAAAATTTGGCTCGGCATATTTCACATAGTGCAACACCATCACACGTTTACAAACCTTGGTTTTCAATTTAATGTAGTCTTTACAATGTTGAGTGGACTGTTCAACTAGTCATACCTTTGAATTGTGTGGTTTCTACCAAGTTTACAATATACAAGTTTAGACTCTACAATTTTGAGGAGTTTGTTCCAAATTATAGATCCTTTAGGGATATAATCATTATAAAGAAGATAGATGTCTTCCCCTATGTTCAAATACTTGGCTTTTAGAATATTTATCCATTCAGTCTATTGTTTTATTTGACGCAAACTAACCTTGGATAGAAATGCTAGGTTCATTTGTCTAGTCTTTCTAATGTCAAGGCCGCCATGGCTTTTTTCGAGCAGACTATATCCCAATTAACCAAAAAGAAGTGGTTATTTTCTTCAATTCACAACCATAGAAACCTTCTTTCAATTTTCTCTAGTTTATTTATCCATATAGAAGGCATCATAAAAGCAATAGAAGGTACACAACAATACTCTATAACGTAGCTTTCAAAAGGAGTTTTCTAACATTACTAATCAAAGCTCCCTTTCAAGCTGCATGTTTCCTTTGAACTCTTTCTAACAGATTAGACTAGATTAAATTATCAACTTTACCTATTGTGAGAGATATGCCTAAATAAGATGAGGGGAGCTTAAGCATTTAGTAGTTGATAATTTCAAGGATATTTTGATTTGAGAGGGGTACATTAAGGAAGAACATAACACTTTTGGAAAGGTTTATACATTGACCATAAGCATTAACAAAATCCAAGAGGAGGCAAATCCAACCCTTAGCCTCTACAATCACAGCTTCCCCCAAGAAGATGATATCATCAACAAATTATTGATGAGAAATTGATAGTGAGGTGGAGGATGAGGAGAAGCCTTTCAGGTTGCCACACACAAAACCCTTAGCAATATTGCGATTAAGAACTTCTACCAACATTATGAAGAGGTAGGGAGATAGGGGATGCCCTTGTCTTATGCCACCAGTTGCCAAGAAGTGACCATGAGGAGAACCATTAATGATCACCGAATACATAGGGGAGGAAACATAATCTTTGATTAGATTAAGAATTATGCCTTTGAACCCAAACCTTTGCAGGACTTCAAAGAGAAAGCTCCAATAAACTTTGTCATAAGCTTTAGAGATATCCAACTTGAGGTTCATGCTTTCCTTGTTGTTTTTTCTCATTAAATGAAAAGTTTCATGAACCATTAGGATAACGTTTGTGATTTTCCTACTTGACACAAAACCTTTATGGGCAGGGTGGATTATTTTATCTAGGAAAGGTTTTATCCTATTTACAAGCAATTTAGAGCAGATCTTGTAAAAGGTATTGCACATACTTAGAGGTCAGAATTCAGATAATCTATTGGTGCAAAAATTTTGGGGGATAAGCATAATGAAAGTGTTGTTAAACTCCTTAAGGATGTTCCCTAAGGATTGGAATTCTTTGATATCTTTGATCACATCAGCTCCAACAATCTCCCAATATTATTGAAAGAAAAATGGGGGAACTTGTCAGGGGCAAGAGCTATGGTGAGATTGAGGGAAAATACCACATCCTTTATTTCTTCATCAAAGGCCTGTCTTCCATGTAGGAAAGTTATAAAGTAGAGATAGAGCAGTGGATCACTTCAAGCAAATGATTTATAAAGGCCTCCCAAAGAGGAAGGTTGTTAAGGGGTGGGTTGAGGAAAAGAATGAAAAAATTCATTAATTTTATAAATATTTGATTAATTTCAAATGATACAAGACCTTCCAACTCTACTTTCCAACCCTTTTCATAGTAAGACATGTGTATATTTGTAGAATTCCCTAGTTATAAGAATTAAATTTAGTAATTGAAACAAGTAAAAAGTTTTCCAATGCACACCTATTTCCTAAAAAATATTATATATTCTGATTTAACTTTTGCATATTAAAAATAAATCAATTATATTGGTGCATCATCCAACATGACAATTGGATTAATCCATCTTTAGAAATTAGGACCAATATTGATTAATTTGACTTTGTGGTGATCTTCATACTCGCATTAGATTTTAATGCCTCCACCAAAAACGATGTCACCTCCTTTTATACATCCAAAAGGCTTCTAGAAATTATTGGCACATTACTAGAGCTCCCTTTCCTTGGGTATAAATGTCCTACTGTAGCATAAAATTCCAATTTATATTCAAGATGAACATGTAATCATGACTAGAGAATGGTCCTAATTTAACGTCCTTAGGCTTCACAACCCACAAGTAAGGAAATGATAATTACCAAGTTGAAACCAAAGAAAAAATTATTAACTAAAGTGAAATCAATCAATTAATTAAAATTATTGAATGTCTTCGGGGTCCATACTTGATTATCATTGCTATTATACTTCATATTTTCTTTTTGATCATTAAAACTTATTTTATGATAACTAAATTAATTTTAGAATACCTTATAGAAATTAAATGGAAAAATTATTTCATACCATATTCATTTTTTTATGTTTATCCTTTTCATGATAAGAATAAGTCTCATAAATCATTTTCCTAAACCTAGGTCCTACATGGATGCTAACAAGTTGAAAAGTGGTATTATTTGATTGGTCACAAGTTGTTTCATCACCACATCACTAAGGGTTAATAAATGTGGTTATCAAACAACTTTACCTAAATAAATCTCTAAGTTACATTGCTTCGAAATTTGGATCTAGTTTTGAATTGAAATCTATTTACATATAGCTTATTAAGTATGGGGAAACACTAGAATAAATTAGACATAAAATCGCTCAACATGCCATGATTGACATCTAAATGTGAAATTTCATTAATTTTAAATAATATTTTAGAAAATTACATCCTAGTTATGTTAAATTTGATGAGGGACACAATTTAAGATTAAATTAAATTTAAATACACATTAGGTTTGTGGGAATATCATAGTCAATAAGAATGAAATAACAATAAAAGTCCTCTCATGTAAACTTGAATGTGATATCTCTAATTTTTTTAATGGATAAGTTGCTACCAAGGGGGTAGCACCCTTTGTATTAACTTAGCAAAATGATTATATAAGTGTTTTCAAAGTCAAAGCCACAAATTTTCATACATACATAAAACCATCATCCAACCAACTATGGTTTGTGATGAATAAGAAAATAAAGGTCTTCTACTACTTAAAGTGCTCTTGCAATCCTCTTAGGGACAAAATTTCACTTTCTAAACCTATGTAGTAGTTAAAGGTGTTCATATTGCCTATTTCCACACCTTCTCAGAACAATGTGATAGCCTACTTGAGTTTCTCGCTCCTACGGACAGTGGCAATGGCAAAAATACCAACTAAACTACCATCCTTTAGTTCAATGTTGAAATCCCCAATCATCACCATTGTATTTGGATTTAGATGGGCCTTTATGACATTTAATGCATGTCGGTTCCACTCCTCTGCTCAAAACACCATTATGAATTTTTCCAAAAAAATGTTCAGCAAAATGTTGTCATGGATGTGGGCATCACAGAATGGAGTGGTGGCAATGACCTTTTTAATTGCCTCATTATTTGTAGATGAGATTATGTTGAACAAATGGTGAAGTTGCATTGGGTAGCCAACCTCCACACACGGGCATGAAATTCCAGTGACCTAAATTTTGATATGTCTTCCAAACTGAGGTGTGGTCATCTAATGACCCCATGAGGTAGATTCAAGATAGTTTGAGATTTTGCATTGAGATTTCGTTTTATTTGGAGACCTTAAAAATTCCCAAAGCACAATTCTTACTATACCAATCTTACATTGAGGTCTAGGTTATATGGTGACCATTAAAACTATGACATCGACCAGCAGAGAGTACTGACTAGCCATGAAGAATAGCAAGTGAAGGACAACACAAACTATCTGAAAGGCCAACACTTGTGAGTTGAGCCTCGAGAATTTCAACTTTCCTTGTCATGTCGAGATGTCTTCCCAATTATGGGAGTCATAGTAAAAAACTTCCCCATCATCCATAACTCATATGTATTATTGGCAAGGAAGTTTGTCATTTTGTTTCCTTATTGGTAGCAATGGGATATTGTGATGTTCCCCATTTTTTCCAATAACCTACGATGTTTTGTAGCTTATGATTTAGAATGTTCCTAATTTGGAGCTCCAAATTCAAGACTTCTTAGAAGAGCTCCAAATTCAACCTCATTATTGGAACTAGATGGTAGTTTCTTTGCAATTGACTAGAGAAGTTCACCACTATCATTCCAAATTACTATTCTAACACTAGATGTGTCAAGATTGCCTTTTATGGTCCCATCAAATTTTGTTTTTAAACATCCCTTAAGTTAAGGGAACCACTTGACCGTAGCCCATTTGGCCTCATTTGGAGTTTTGGTTTTGAAGCATTGTGGGATTCAAATGGATTTCCAACACTTCATGATTTGCTTATCCTATGATGTGAACAGTCTAGGCCCCAAAGTCTATATTTAGGATCTAACTACCTCACATATACTTTCCTCAATCCTTTTCAAGACTGATGTCACCGATGATTCTTTCTCATTAAAAACTAAATATTGTTTTCCTCCTTCCAAATCTCCCATATCAACAATGAGAGTCTTGTCACCTGTATACCTTCCCAGATAGATTATCTTATTTTTGTCCAACCCATAAAAAGTTGGTGGATGTCATTCTAGAGAGGACCTAACCAATTAAGGTAATTTTGGATTCAATGCTGACAAAATCTAGCAAAGGGGCAATTCACTAATAGGTGATTTACATATTCTTCACTTTCTTTGCACATAACACATCTTGAGGGTCCAACAATTTCCAACATTTTGAGGTGATCAACAGTTCATATTCATTTATGGATGGAAAACCATGCAAACTCCCTAGCCTTAGGGAGTGTCTATTTTCTCCAACACAACTCAATCATCCAATCCATAGCTTTCTTGAGTACAATTTGAATTTTGTATCCCATCTTCATTGAGTAGCTCCCGCTATTCAAATTAGTCCATATAATAATTTACTCTTTTGTGTTTGGCACCACACTATGTTTGCCAAGTTCTTCCATCAATCTAATTTTGTTGTCAATCATGATTCTTAGTGCTTCAAGTTTTTGGAGATTCCATGATTCCCAAACTGAATAGGGAATTAAGAAGTCCTTAACCCGTGCATTTGAGAAATTTGATATTTGGTCCATAATCACATTTATAAATGGTAGATTAGATGATGGTGGATGAGAGTTCCACGAGTCCACCTAGAAATTTTCCTTGACCCCATTGTTGATTACTTAAGATGTGTGATATGTAATAATGGCTCTACACTTTAACATGAAATTCCATACATTTGAGTCATGTTGGGGGTTGGTGTTAGTAATGATTATTTCCTAGGAATCATTGTTCATATAATTTTTCCTTAAGATTTGACACCATTTTGCAAAGTGGTCTTTATATAACCTCTATACTAGCTTTGGTCCTAGAGCAATATTTTATTTCTCAATTTCTTTAATTCCCATCCCTCCATTCTCCTTTCCCTTACAAATAGTTCATCATCCAATTAGGGGATTCACTTTTCCTCGTTTGAGCCTTCCAAAAGAAAATTCCATTATACTCTTCAATTGGTCCTTATCTTTCTTTGGAATTTGTGTGCTTGAAAGTTGATAAATAGGAATGACAAATAAGACCACCTTGATCATTTTATTTTTCTCAACAATTGTGATTTACTTCCCCAGACAAGATGTAGATTTATTTTTTCTTTTATCAGTTGTATCTTCCCATATGTTGGTAATACTTTTATATTGAAATTCAGGATTGCTTTTATATGTCTTTATGTTGACCTTTTGGTATTGAAGAAGAAAATACTTGACTTTTCCTTATTTATTAACTGTCCAAAGGTAGCAACATAATTTTCAAGGAGGATTTGGATAGTGGATGCCTCTTGGACCTTAGATTGACCATAGAGTATTATGTCGGCTGTGAATTGTTGGTAATATTTGGGAGAAGATCTGCCACCTTTGCACCCATCCAATTTCCTTGGTTGGCACAATTTTTTTGATATCCCTCCTTAAATATTCTTCCATAATAATAAAGAAAAAGGGGGACATTCGATCCCCTTGTTTGAGCCCTCTCGTAGATTCAAAGAATCCATAAGGAAAGCCTTTAACTAGAATAAAGTACCTCACAATTGATATGCAATTCAATATCCACAATAGCCATTCTATCATAGGATTTGTTGATATCGAATTTTACAATTGTACTACTCTAATTCATTGTGGTGATGGAGTGGACAAACTCTTGCTGGGTGATAATGCTATTGATATGTTTCAACCAGTTGTAAACCCACTCTGCTCCTCTTAAATAATTTTGAAAATAATTGATTTTAGTCTATTTACTATTACCTTTGAGATAGCCTTATATGTTTTGTTACATAGCAATATTGGTTGAAAATATTTAAATGAGGTTGGAGCAGTTTTCTTTAGGAACAAGGTAATCAATGTAGTATTTATATCTTTTAGTATCTTCTCAGACTTTAGTTGGTCAGCACTAGCCCCCTACATATCATCACCAATTGTATCCAAAAAATATTAGTAGAAGACCAACGAGAACCCATTGAGGCTAGGAGCTTTATCAAGCACCATGGAGAAAATTGTTTGTGACACTTCTTTCTCTGTTATCGGTACCATTAATTATTAGTTATCCTCCCCAATGACGAAATTCAAGAAAGCATTAAAAAATTCTTTAATGTCATTCAATTTGGAAGCATCTTCACTTACAAGGATGTTATGAAAGTGGTTAACCACTTTGATCTAGATACCCTTCAGCTTGTTTGACTATTGGCCACCTTCCATTTGGATCATAGTGATCTTGTTCAAGGCTATTCTTATCTTTGTGGATTTGAGGAAAAAGTTGGTGTTGAGGTCTCCTTCTTTGAGCCATATTTCCCTTGATTTTGACCTCCATTATATCTCTTCTCTCACTAGGTGTGACTGGCGGATTAGTATAGGTTGACTACACTTTATCTAGGAGGATTCAAAGTGTATTTAAGCCACTAAACATCAGTCCAATAAGATCAATCAATAAAAATTAAACTATGAATCCATTAAAACTAACATTCTAAATCATGAAAGCTTTGAAAACACCTATTCTAATCCATTAAAAATTATCCTATTAGGGGAGTGGTGTTGCATTGACGTGGAATAGCAACCCTTTCCCAATCCCGTGGATAGTGAGCCTGTTTCGATCGATTCTATTGAAAAGAATAAACAAAATTAATGAAAGATGTGTATGAAAACATGTTTTAGATTCTAAATTAACATGATGCAAGCTATTTTAACATGACGTAGGCTAAGATGATCGATGTAAGTGTATGTAAATCTATCTAACTAGATTTTAAGCTAAAAATATTGAAACCCTAATTACACAATATACTAAATGGATGCATTTATGTTATCATGGAAGCCATTAATAGAAGTTAAACTAATGATGCAAGTAAAGTAAGTTAAAATATGTTAAATAAATGCTAAATATGAGTGCAAGGGAAGGATGTTAATAACATAAGTTTGCTCTTAAAATATGGATCCATTTGTCTCCAAATAGTGACCTATTTATAGGACTAATGAGAAATGAAGGGTTAAGATTAAAAAGGTTAATCAATGGTCAAGAGGGAAGGAAGATGGAGGCATGGATCATGGATTCTCATCAATGGATGAGAATCAATGATCACATGGATCAAGAGAAGATTCAAGGGTACATGTTCTTCCAAACAAACACACTTTCAAGAAGCTTTCCCAAAAGTTTGTTAAGAGTTTGTTTCAAAAAGGAATATTCCCCTTTTCAAATGAGTGAAGAAATAGAATATTCAAAGAATATTCTCATGGGTGAGGGAAATTAGATATTTAGAAAATTAAAACAAAGTTTTAATGTGCTAAAGGGGAAGGAATATTCCTTTCAGAGGAATGTGCAAAGGAGGAATATTCCTTCATAATATTCCCTTGCAAGTGGGAGGATTAATAATTGGATAATTAAACAATGTTAATTATGCAATTTTAGAAGAATTACATGATATTCATTAAATAAATTATTTAATGAAAAGGGGAGATATGATATGACATTTAATTAAATAACTTAGGTTTATTTAATTAAATAAGAGGACTTGCTCCATTTAGAAAAAAATGAGATTGGGCTTTGCAACTTTGGCCCTGTGTGTGTGAAGGTTTTGTTTCGTGGAGGAGGCTTGGCCCTCCTCCACGCTTGGTGCTCTTTTCGTCTGTCTACGGAGTGTTCGGTTGTGGTCTTAGTGTGGAATTCAGCTGGTCCCGTTTGAAGCATGGGTCTTTTCCCCCTTGCCAGTTGTGTGCTCTGGTTCCTTTTGCATGAGTTTTCCTTGCTTTGGTGGTTGTGTTGATGGTTGAGGCTACGAAGCGTCTGGGGGTCTCTGACATGCATGCCTCTGCTTCTCATATTCATGACTCCCAAAGTCTTTTCGTGACATTGTTGCGGGTGAAAGAGGGAGGCTGCCAGTGGATGCTAGGTTCTCGATCGGCGGGTACGATGCGGGTCAGGAAAATGGTGGAGAAGCACAAGGTAAGCACCCCTTGTTTTCTCCCATGAAAGACATTTTGGTTCCTAATCAAGCTTTGAATGAGGCCATTCTTGAAGAAGACATTAAACTGGTTAAAACGACTATATTTTTTGCTGTCGTGGATCCTAGTAGGGTTCTGACATGAAAGTATTTGGAGGATTGGTTTTCTAATGTCTGGAATAAAAGATTAGGGTTTCAATTTTATTATTGTCGTATGGTGCATAAGAGATTGTTTGTTATTTTCTTTAATAACCATAATTCTCAAGCGGAGGTCTTAAAGAAATAGTTTTGGAATGTGGGGTCGGCAATTTTTTGGGCTCTGGCTTGGAATCCTGAGGCCGTGGAGGATGAGGTACTTGCTCTCTCCTACCTGCGTTGGATAACCATTAAACGAGTGCCTCCTCATTTGTGGAAATTTGTTCTGCTATTGTTGGAACCCTACAAAAAATGTGATCAGGGTTGATGATACCAGGTCTTTGCTTCTGCATTCGGATGCCCGGGTCCTGGTTTCTCTTTCTCCGGGTAAAATTTTGTTGGGGACTATTGCAATTCATCTTAACACTAGTATTATTTCTTGTGAAATTGAAACCCTTAGAGGGCTCAATGCCTGCTATTTATGTAGAAGGGAAGGGAATGTGAGAAGGGAATGGGGACTCGGCGCAGTCTGACCCCATCCCACAATAACTTGATGAGCATTTCCCAAACCCTAACTTTAATAATCCTCTAAGTGCATTTACTTTGCATAGGGTAAGCTCAAACCTGGTAAAGAATAGGGATGCAACCACTAATATTGAATGCAATTCTTCTTCCCTTCTCTCTGATCTGGAACATATTGTACAGGATAGTAACAAATTAATTGAGGATACTTCAAAAGGTCTTGTGGTATCTATGCCTAAAATTTTAAGGTTCTCAGGCATTCTTGACAATAATACTAAATTGAATGCTCAACAAATTTCCCTTCTAAAGCTAATGCAAAGAAAAACCTGTAATGAGGCTAACAATGTTTTTGATAAAGAAAAGGAATTGCATACTTTTAACTCAAAAGTTTATAAAGAATGCAATGTGGGGAATTTTCAATCAGAAGAGAGCCTTCAGGATGAGGGCTGTAACTTGACTTCTCAAACCCCTAAGGCTGCAAATATGTCGTTAGCTAATAAGGATGGTCCTCAGGACTCTGATGTTCTCCAGGTGGAGGGGCACCAAGGAAGTAATAATGATGGCCCGTCTCCCCTCTTTGAGGGGACCTTGGTGACTAACTCTATAGCTCCTAGAGCTTACAAATCAATTTATTTTGTGGTTGGGAATGAGAAATTTCATGAGATGTTGATCCCTAATGTGTCTGAAAATTTGCCAAACTTCATTGATGGCTTGTTGAGTTCGGATGGCTTTGCTTCTCAATCTGGCATGGATTCAATAGATGATTTTGGGCTGCTGACTGCCAAGGAAATCATTGACGGGGAGGAGAACCCTATGGAGGTTGTTGTGAGGAAAACTAGAAGATACAAAAAGAAAAAAGGTGTAGATGCTAATAAACCCCCTTTAGACAAAGACCCTACCTAGCCTCAGAAGGATAAGAGAAAGAAACTTAGTGGGATCATTCCCCCTACTGCTAAGAGGGTGGAGGCTGAAGCTAAGCTTCCTAAGTGTTTTGATAATTTCAGGAGTGATAAAGGTCCTTCAACTAGTGATCATAATTAATGGAGGTTAGGTGTATCTCCTGGAATGTTAGGGGACTTGAGTCTCCTGATAGGAAACATGTGGTTAGGAGGTTTCTTGCCCAGAATAAGGTGAAGGATTTTGTCCTGTTGCAAGAAGTTAAGGCAATTGACTTTGCATTGGAGACAAGCTTGAAGGTTATTTGGAAAGATGCCTCCTATTTTGTTACTAATCATGATAAGGGTAAAGGAGGAGTTTCTCTCTTGGTTGCTAATTCTTGGGCTCAGTATGTGATTTGCTCTGGGGTCTCCCCTTGTAATAGAGCAGTATGGGTGATCTTAAAGAAAGACTCAAGATGCTTTGGAGTCTACTCGATCTATGCTTCCAATGGTTGTAGGGAGAGGGTCCTATTGTGGAACTGGTTGTATTCTCTGCAAGAGGTTCCTTGGATTATTGGTGGGGATTTCAACTTTGTGGAGAAGGATGAGGATAAATGGGGAGGTACAGGTTGGGATTGGAAGGGCAATGAGAGGTTTTATTGGCAAAGGATGAAATCTAGACTTAGAATACAATATCCCATTGAAGGGCAGAAGAAGAACACTCATGTAATTTGGTTTACTTGGTGCAATGCTCAAAAAGGGGGTAGAAGGATTTATTGTAGATTGGATAGATTTTATACTAGTAAGGACTTCTTCTCTGCTTCTTTGATGGATAATGGCTACAAAATTGAGGTCTGCCCCTTCACTCTCTTTGATCATCACCCTATTAGAGCCTCCTTTTGCTTGAAGGATGGCTTGCCTAAGGCTTTTGGGTATAATAGCAGTTTTTGTTTGAATACTAGACTTTTGAAGGATGTTGACTGTAAGAATGCTATCTTGTGTCTGAGATAAATTAATAAATGGATGCTCAAGTCTATGTCACCTATTGAGAGATGAGGTGCTAACAATGAAGGCTGAAAAATCCTCTTTCAAACCATTGGGAGGAAAAGAGCAAAGGATTGTAGAAGGAAGGAGACCTTGCTCTAGGATAATCTTATTCACGCAGAATTTGAGTTGCAGTCTGACCCTACAAATGATGATCTTGTTGAAAAGTTTTCTTTGGCTAAAGACTCTCTTAGAAGGCTCCAAAATAACAAAATCAAAGGCCTTAAGGTCAGAGCTAAGATGAATTGGCTAGAGAATGGGGATAAAGGCTCCAAATTCTTTTTTAGATACATTAAGGAAAAGCAAGTCAGAGAGCAAATTGACTTCATTAATATGGATGGTTTTTGGTGTCTAATCAGGATGAGATAAGGTATAATTTTTTTTTAGTTCTATAAAGGGCTTTTCTCTTCTGATGAAGAGGGGAGGGATAATATTCAGGCAAGAGACACATCAGGTCTCTTATTCCTAAGAAAATTAATGAGGATATGGCAAAAGATTTGGGGAAAGAGGTGTCTCTTGAAGAAGTCAATAAGGCAATTTTATCTCTAAAGGATGATAAATCCCCTGGGGCTGATGGACTTCCAGCCGAATTCTACAAAACTTTCATAGATTGGGTATGTGAGGACCTTCTCCTTGTGTATAAAGATGCCTTCGAGAAGGGGTCTCTTGGCAGCAAGATTAATAAAGGTGTGATCAAATTGATTCCTAAAGATGGTGATAGGACTCTGGTCACAAATTGGAGGCCTATTACTCTTTTAAATTTGTCCTATAAGATTTTGGCCAAAATCCTAGCCAACAGGGTGGCTGGAATACTTCCTCATATTATTAACTCTACTCAGATTGGTTTCATTAAGGGAAGATATATTCTTGAAAACTTGATTACTAGCTAGGAGGCTTTGAATTGGGCTAAATCTTCCAATCAGAATGTTGTTATGATGCTCCTTGATTTTGAGAAAGCCTATGATAGGGTCGAGTGGAACTTCTTGCTGATGATGTTAGATGCATTTGGTTTCCCTGGGGCTTTCTTTCATATGGTTAGAACTCTCTTCTGTGATGCTTCTGCCCAGGTTGAGGTTAATGGAGTTCCCACTCAAGAAATCCCTTTGGAACGATCTATTAGACAAGGCTGCCCCTTGGCTCCGACATTGTTTGTCATTGCCTCCAATGCCCTCCATTACTTGCTAAGAGAGAATGCTTTAATTCCAAGGATAAGAGGAATTAGATTATCGGATGATAATGAGCTTCTCAATTTATAGTTTGCTGATGATACTTCCATTCTACTTGAGTTGGAAGATTGGAACTTTGCGAATTTAATGAGAAAGCTAGATATTTTCTGTCTAGCTTCAGGTGCTAAGATTACTCCGTCTAAGTCTTGGTTGTTGGGTTGGAAGGATCGACCCCCAGAGTGGATAACAAAGTATGGACTTCAATGGGGAGGTCCTCATAAACTGGTTAGATATCTTGGGATCCCTTTTGCTATGGATCCAGATTTGAAGGAAATGTGGCTTTGGATTCAAAATAAAATTGAGAAGATTTCCAAATGGAATAGGCAATTTCTCTCTTTTGCTGGCAGGATTCAAATTTGTTAGAAAATTATTTCTTCCTATAATATCTACTTTGCCTCCGTGTGGTTTTTCAATTCCTACTAGATTAATGAGATTCAGAAAAGAATTAGATCGTTTCTATGGTCGGATGGGAAGGGAAAAAGAAAGAGACATGCGGTTAATTGGGAATGGTGCACTCTTGCTAAATGTAAAGGTGGTCTTAGGCTGAAGGAATTGAAGTTGCAAGGGACTGCCTTTGCTTCAAAATGGATCCTTGGATCTCTATATGGGGTGGAGCCTTGGAAAGTGTTGATTCGGAAAAATATTATTAGAGCTATTCCTAAATGTGCTAAATCTTGGAAGGCCTTGGCTCTCAGTGATATCCTTTGTAGTCAGGAGGTCATGTTACTTACTGGTTCCAGTGTTTTTAGAACTATTTGGAAGGCATGGGAGATAATGAAAGTTCATCTTGATAATTATCAAGTCATCAATGGAGATGATGGAACTATTCAGTCTCATAGGTCGATCTGGTGGAACCTTCATCACAGAGGGAAGCCTCTGGCTCTTATCCAGGGTTGCTCGGCAAAACGTTGGGCTTCTTTGGGGATCTGACACTTTAGTGATATTTTGAATGATGGAAAATTGAAAGGCTGGAATGAGTTGGTTTCTGAATTCAATCTTCCCCCCTCTAACTGGAGAACATACTCAGTCCTTAGAGAGGCCTGTAGCTGGATAAAGTTTGTTGTAAGATCTAAAAATAATCCTGATTAGTTCAAAGATTTCCATTGGAAAAATGGCTCAAATATAAGGAATATTAAAGCTAAAGAGCTCTATACTTTCCTAATAGGGCACATTGATTTAACTAGTTATTTCAATCAACTTTGGAAACAACAATGGGATAAAACTCAAGGGAAAAATGTTTTTCAAAATAACTGGAGCAGGCTGATTGAAGCTAAGCAAGCTTCTTTCTGATGGTTGCTTATTTTGGAGAAGCTTTCTTTTAAATTCAATTATGATGATATTACAGTGTGCAACCTGTGTAGAGTTACTGAAACTCTGTTTCATATTTTTTTTTACTCCATCTTTGCTCAAGAAGTTTGCAAATTATTTTGTAATGGGCTTGATATTTGGTCTTCTAGTGGATAGTTGCTGCCTGAGAAGATTTTGTTCATGCATAATCTTAAGTTGGGAAAAACTGCAAATATTTTTTGGTTATGTTTGTCTTCCAATATTCTTTGGTTTATTTGGAAAGCGAGGAATGAAGATGTCTTTCAAGGGAGAAAAAGTTTGCTTACTGAGTCTTCTAGAAGACTCATATTTTATACCATTGCAATGTAGGTGTACATTATGATGGCTATTTCAAAAGACAAATTATGGGCTTATCTGGAGAACAGACAGGGTACTATTGACATTATGGATGCAAGATACAGGAATCTATGGTCAAAGGGACATCCTGGTGTTGATGTGTTTTTGAAGGCTCTCCAAGCCTTTCGTAATGATTTTTTTGTGGGGTAGAAGAAAGATGTGGAGAAGAGGACTCAGAATGACAAGCCTTCTTATGATGAGGTTGATGCTGACAATGCCTTGGTGCTCCTTAGTGGTGGTCTTGGTGTTGCTTAATCACTTGGAGACAACTATTTTATATATCCTTTTGTTCTAATCTTAGCTGGTTTTATCTTATTCAGTTTGCTTTTGTATTTATGCTAATATCTTTGTGACAGGGCAAAAATTGGACTTTGTACTTTGTTCTGATTCGGGGCTTGATGTTATTTTGTAATGGGTTCTTTTTGGGACTAGATGCTGGGCACTTTTACTCACTCTTTTGTAATGAGGGGGGGTTAAGATGAGTTTTTTCTAGCTAGCGTTGTGCTAGATTTGATGTGATTTTCTCATTATGTTGTTCTATATCTGTTGTTTACTCTATATTTAATATAAATAAGAGGACTTTAGGGATTAAATTAAATAATTTGATTTATTCAATTTAATATGATGAAATGTTAGTGCAAGAGGGGGGAATTAACCCTAATTAGGTCAATTAGATTGATAGATGAAAATGACATAATTAATTAAATAGCGATGCAAATTTAATCAATTAAGCGAAAAGAGGATGGGTTTCAAGATGAAATCATGTTAGTATACTAGATTCAAGTGCATGATATCATTCAGGATATTTTTAAGTGTCTAGATTTTTCCCCTCTCTGAAGCGAGGTACCTATTATGTTGGTTCAAAGACTGACACTTTCCAGATTAAAAATTGTTGTTTAAATAAATAAATAAAATGATTTTTTGGATTCCCCACTATTGCCTCAATGGTAGGAATAAGTTGGTTCCTTGCCCCCTCGAGAAATCGGGCAAATTTTTTGAATTTTGGGTTGATTTCTTGACAAAGGTTAAATATAGGCTCAGGTGCCAAAACAGGTCTCGAAATGCCAAAAATGGCCTCAAAAGTGCAAAAAATAGCTCAAAATAGATTGCACAAGGTGGAAATAGGTAAAAAAAGTCAAAACCCTAGCTTTTGGCTCAAATTAGGGCCAAAAAACCCTAATTATTAGGCTTAAATAGGTGAGAAGGGTGACATTTCCAATTCATTTATGCATTCACACCGTAGAGATTCTTGCATTTTGAGCTTTGATACCTCGGCGAAATGGCTCACCGTGTGCTCCTTCATCTTTTAGATTGAGTTCAACAATACCAATGGCATGCAAACACAAGTCCCGAGGTATGTGATTCAAAACTTGTCTTGATTTTTGCTTTTAGGTGCATTTAATAAGGGGTCAAAGTTAGGTCTTTGGGAACATTGCTATAGAGTGACACTTTTGAAGCGTCGAAGCGTCCTTATTGATTTTATAGCGATACACCCTCTATTTACTGGTGCACCCCAAAAATTTTGGTTTAGC
>VDFB02012618.1:0-12486 GCA_007258455.2 Sequoia sempervirens
GAAATGGAGAAGAGGTGCAACATTAAGCTACTAAAGATTCGACTGAATACTAAGAATGTGATGAAGCCATTCAAAGTTCTTTAGTTGTTGGTGATTATAAGGGAGCAGTCATGCAATGCCTGTCAACAAACAAGATGGAAGATGCACTTCTCATTGCTCATGTGGGGGGGAGTTATTTATGGGAGAAAACTTGTGATGAATATTTAAGAAAAATGAATTATTCCGGTAGACACCTAAATTTGGACACTTAATTTATCCAAATTTATCCCCTTTCATCTAAACATCCCCTTATCCACATTAATTAAGTAATATCACTATTATTTAATTAATCCCTCTAAATTTCTTCTAATC
Organism: Sequoia sempervirens; assembly: GCA_007258455.2. NCBI lineage: Eukaryota > Viridiplantae > Streptophyta > Pinopsida > Cupressales > Cupressaceae > Sequoia > Sequoia sempervirens. Next base: position 352 of record VDFB02012618.1, read on the forward strand.
CCTAAGGTATCTAGTTAAATAATTAAATACCTTCCCCCTTTCATCAGATGAATTAAATAACTGTCATTTATTTAATTCCTTTTATGTCACATCCTCCATAATTTTATCTAAGCTTTTAATTATTCTCCCATCTTCATTTCATTAGGATGTGCACATGCCTAATCCTGATTAGATGTGCTCACATCCTCCAACTTCTTTTAGTGTTGGCCCTAATCTCTTAGCCACCTAACCCCCCTCTAATCCTTCAATAACTAGCCTAATCAACATCTCAAGGAATTTTTAATTCCTTTTATCCTTCCAAGAAATATTAAATTCCTTTTTCTCTTCTCCATGCGATCTTTGACTTGGTCAGCATCAAGTCACATGTGAAATCTAAACCTCTTCTAATATGTCATTAATTAGTCTAATCAAGTTCTTGCACAACCTTAATCACTTAACTAAGTCAACCCTATTAAATGCTTTTTTCTTTTTTGACAAGGCATCTCCATTCCCCATGTGAATTTTTAATTCACATTTAATCCCCTAATGCATTTAAGGAATTTTAAATTCCTTCTCTCATCCCCATGAGGATATTTGAGGAATTTTTACTCTTACATGTCCTTCATTTCACACATAGGGACAAGTAATTCCTTTATGAGGAGATCTTTGTCCCAACTTCCAAGGTACTATGTACCCTCCATGCTTCATGTACTATCCTTTCCAATCATGTACACATCCCCCCTTTTAAGCCATTTCACTTGCCACATGTCAAGATGTGAAGGCTTGTGAGTTCTCAACTCACCTTAGCCCTATATCTTGATCTTGGTGGCTCAATTTTGACCGTTCATTTCCCTAGAGAATACTAAATTCTCTATAAATACCCCCTATTTTCTCTCATTTTGAGAGATCATGCATTGTAGCCAAAATCTTGCAATTTTTTTTCTAGAATCCATACTTAGCCATTTTTACACTTACATCCATTATCATATCATCATCGAGCTTGCATCTTGTGCCATCCAAGGAGCATATACATCAAAGATCGAATGGCCAACCAAAGGATTGATTCGAGACAAGGTAAAAGGTTCCATTTGTTGCCTTTATTTTGTGTTGAATCCAACTAGGCTAATCTTGAGGTGTAGGTTGTTTCTAATGTTATTCGCTTTCTCTTGTTTGTTGTTCATTTTCTAGCACCTAAATTCGCCCTATCACATTTCTGACACGCCCATCCAACTAGGCTAAAATATGTAAGAACATCCGAAGTTGTTAATCCAAAAGTGAATCATACACCACTTTCATATCCTAATCCTATTTTGGGTCCCTATGTCCCAAAATTCACTATTCCATCTCCTCCATTATCCCCACATTCTCCATCCATTCATCCTCTGATCTTTCCACATCCACCACCACATGTGCCAATGTTGGTCTTGAACTCACCACCGCATCATACATCCACCCCATCATTCTATCCATACCCCTTGTAGCATCCCATCCATTATCCCATGTATCTCCCCTCTCAAATCCCTCTAATTCATCCTTTTGCATAATCCATTTATCCTAATAAGGTTGTACTAACATCCTACAATCGCTTCAAGCATGGGCTTTTAATACCTCATATAAAACTTGATGCTTGAGTCCTTCATCCATATCCTTATCACATGTCTTCTAATTCCACTTATTCACCTCCCTATCCTTATCCATCTCCTTTCACATGCCATTTAAAAAGTCCAAAAAAAAAAAGTAAAAAAAAATAGTAAAGAGAAATAATATTTCCAATGGTGAAAACTTTGCAAACAAGCGCCTTGGATAAGTACCATGATGAAAACCTGGCAAACAAGCGTCATGCATAAATCCCCATCTGCACTCAGGGGCAGTTTCCTGATATGTGTTCCCTCCATCCGCTATGCTTCCTACTATGCTTTCAGCTATGCACCCGTCTTCCTCTTATACATCCTTTTCATTCATCCCCTCCAGCCTACCTATCTTACACATCCTACTTGGCATATCTCATTTATCCCAATCCTTCCATCCTCCTTGTGATCTTGATAACAATAGGGGCAAACATATAAGCATGCTTTGGACACCTCTTAGCATACATTCCCCTCATCCGCACACTATCCTAATCCTCATTCGCACTCGTCTACCTTCCTTATCCACCCGTCATGCTACCTTCAATCTCCCTTCCTTATCCTTGCATCCTACCTTCATCCATCTCACTCCTTTATTTTCCTATCCATCCTTCATGCCTCCTCGTACATGACATATCTAGAGTGGGGGCATCTATCTTCCTTTGTGATATAGTCCTTGGGGACAGCATTCATTCCATTAGAGCAATCCCTTTTGTTTCCTATCTTCACCTCCTTATCGTTATATCCATCTCCCCATCCTTATCCCTCTATCCAATCCATCCAAACAATCCTTTTCCTCATCCCATCTCATAATCCCTTGTCCTTGGTCTCTAGCCATAGGCTACTCCCCATGCAACCCAATTCCATCTACCTCATCATCATCACTTCTGCTTCTTTTACACATCTTTTCAATCTCCTATCCTTTCTCATCATTCATTTGTTCGTCATCTCATCCTCCCACTTCATCTTTGATGATTTGGATAACTATCTCATCCCTGAGCTTTGTGTAGTCACCATCCTCCAATCCAATCGAACAGCTCTATCATGTCCCATCGTGTCAGTCCAATCATCTTATCCCCTTATCTAGGGTTATCTCATCATCCTTCATCCATTTTCTATCGTTGGTCATTCGTCAAACTACATTGCCCCTGTGCTTTCATGTAGGCAAGGTTGATCATTTGATCCGCCCCCGGAGTTTTGTCCATCCATTCCTTTATCGCCTATCATCGGTCTTTCTACTTTTTCCATCTGATCCTTTATCATCTATCATCAGTCTTCATATCTTGTTCCTATTGTTTGTCCTATCTTGGTCATCCATCGAGGTCTTCATCATCCTATTTCCGCTTTTATCCATGGTTTTTCATCAGCCTTTTATCGAACTACAAGGGCTCTACGCTTCCACGCAGGCAAGGCTAATCTTTGATCGCCTCTAGGTCACTTCAGGGATTTGTTAGTCTCCCTATCTTGTGTCATGTCTCTTGGTGTCATGGTTTCATCAAGCTATGCCTCTTATCTAGTTGGTTCTCTAACCAACAAATCCACTTGTATCAATGTGATCAATCAATTTTGAATATTCTCAAGGGCTATATCGGACTTTTTAATTTAGTATCCATCATCGTCTCAACAGATGCATCCTTCTCTTTAACAGACCTCATCAATCCTTATCCATCCCTGATCCTATGGTATGACGCTTTTGAAACTACTCAGGATCTTTTTTGATGTTTTTGGCTTTGTTTATCATTTTGAGCTCCCTATCAATACTTGTCATGGTCGCCTTTTGATCCATCATATCATGGTGTAGTTTTGGACTAGTCAACATAGGGGTGTATCTTAATCTTTTCTTTGTCTTCTCAGTTGTCCCACGTAGTACCCACCAAGATCCCTAAGGTCTTGTGTTACGCTGGGGCATCCTTGTGTGCTTGTGGTTATCCCAATACCTGGCCTAACCAAGGTCATCATGACTTCTAAAAGGATTAGCCCCTCTGTTCGGGATGTGTTTGTTCTCATGCATTGTGGACACTGGACCGGGCTTTGGTCCTTTTTATACCTCGTGCATCATGCCTTTGTTATAGAAAATATCAATGCTCCAACGATGGGAAAATCTCTCTGCATTAGGATTGCATTTTATCTCCATCCTCCCATCTATCCAAATCCCCCCATCCATTCATTTTTCATCACTCTCCCCTCCCAATCTCCATACTCCTTGCATCACCTCATCCATTTCAAGAGCACACCCGTGTTCTCTTGCACCCGCATGTCCTCTCGAGGGTGCATCCTCAATCCCTAACCTTCATCTTCACCACCATCATCTTTCTTCCTAGTCATTCCTTTGATGACTGGGGCATCTTTCTCAATCTAACCATCTTCTTCTAGGTTCTATATTTTAATATTCTTTGAAATGATGCTACTTCGTAACACCATCTCAAAGAAGGGCAAAATGTAGACATCCAAATTTGGACACCTAATTTATCCAAATTTATCACTTTTCGTCTAAACATCCTTATCCACATTAATTAAGTAATATCACTATTATTTAATTAATCCCTCTAAATTTCTTCTAATCCCTAAGGTATCTAGTTAAATAATTAAATACCTTCCCCCTTTCATCAAATGAATTAAATAAATATGTCATTTATTTAATTCCCTTTATGTTACATCCTCCATCATTTTTATCTAAGCCTAATTGTTCTCCTAGTCTCATCATTAGGGATGTGCACATGCATAATCCTTGATTAGGATTTGTCACATCCTCCAACTTTTGCAAGTTGGCCCTGTCTCTCTTATCCACCTAACCCTCCTCTAACTCTTCATTAACTAGTATTTAGACCAACCTCCTCAAGGAATTCTTATCCCTTTATCTAAGATGGGTTTTTTTTCAGAAAGATTTGCAGACTCATGACGGAAAATGGTAGAAATCTGTCCTTCTAATCTTCATTAATTAGTCTAACTGGGTACTTGCATGGAACTTTGGTACCTAATATTCACCTGTTGGAACCTGATGTAATGAGTTTTTCTTTTGGAGGCACTTCTTTTCCTATGTGAATTTTTAATTCATCCCACGTATTTAGAAGGAATTTCAAATTCTTTTCATCCCCATGTGGGATATTTGAGGAATTTTAATACACCCTACATGTCCTTCACTTCATTACGGGGACAAGTACCTCCATGAGGAGATTCTGTCCCAATCCCAAGGTACTATGTACCCCCTTCCATGTCATGTACTATCCTTCCACTTCATGTACACCTCATCTATTTTAGGTCATTTCACATGCCACATGTCAAGATGTGAGGGCTTGTGAGTTCTCAACTCATCTTAGCTCTACATCTTGATCTTGGTGGTTCAATCTTGACCATACATTTCCCTAGAGAACTGTACCTTTGTAGGCTCTTTTTTCTTTCTTGCTTTTGAGAATGGACAAAGCTGTCCTTAAAAAAATATAGAATCCATACTTATCCATTTTTACACTTGCATCCATTATCATATCATCACCGAGCTTGCATCTTGTGCCATCCAATGAGCATACACATCAAATATCGAAGGGCCAACCAAATGATCGATTCAAGACAAGGTAAAAGGTTTCATTTGTTGCCTTTATTTTGTGTTGAATCCAACTAGGCTAATCTTGAGGTGTAGGTTGTTTTTAGTGTTATTCGCTTTCTCATGTTTGTTGTTCATTTTCTAGCACCTAAATTCGCCTTATCACAAATCCTATTATGCCTTGCATAACCACCCCATTTTGTTTTATTTTTGGAACAAAATAGGTCCCCCTTTTCTTTTGTTTTGGTCATCTTTGGTTGTCTGGTTGGGTCTTAGGAGTTCTTTGTTTTTGCTCCTAAGTCTGTCTTTTGTTCTGTCGGAGGCGGGTCCAGAACCAAATCTAGATATGGAACTATTTCAAGGTTTCTAGTTCGGATCTGGTTCTGACTCCGACTCCGCCTTCTCTTTTGTTTTTCCTTTGTTTTGGTGGTTGTTTTTCACTAACACTTGGGTTGGTCCGTCCTCCTATTTTTTGGTCGTTTCCTTGTGTTTTGTTTGTTTTCTCACGCGGGATCGGAACCAGGATTGGAACTCACATGGCAAGTTTCAAGTTTCCATTTTTGTTCCCGTCCCAACTTCGCTTTCGCTCTTTTTCTTTCTCGCTTTCTTTGTTGTTCGGGCCGGGTCTAGTGTTCGCTCTGGTCTCACTTCCCTTGTTCTTATGTTGTTCTTTTCTTTTTGGTCGGGACCGGATCTGGACCTGGAATCGAACTTCAGACTTTGTGAAGTTCCATTTCGGTTTTGTCTCTGCCCCCATCTTCATTTGTTGTTTTCGGTCAGTCTTTTTGTCGGGACCGAATCCAGGGTTGGAAATGAAATATGAAACTTTGTGTAGTTTCTCTATCTTGTTTCCAACCCAGATCTGTGTTTGCCTTACCTTTTGATGTTCCATTGACTTGACTTCACTGTATGTTCACGTCATTGGCTCCGTCCCCAATCTACTGCATTTATGGCATTAAATGTAGCCTATTGGTACACGCGAATTATTGATTAAAGGTTTAATTATGCTTAAACCACTTCATTGTTATTATTGTTAATTGTTTAAGAAAAATTATGGCCAGGAAAGTCCTCGAGAAAAATTGATTTGATCAAATAATCATGGGAGCCTAATCTCTTGGCAGTTCTCCATCCAATCCCACATGCTTTTTGAGTGGGGTCTTTTTGCTTTTCTCTACTTTTAGTCTTTCTCAGAGGTATTTTAGCACATTCATAGGAGGGCTCTTATTCATGAATCTGTTTGTTTGGTTTAGTGCTAATTTCGCTCTTTTAATTTCATGGTATAGTTTTTCTTTTGTCCATCCGCTTCAAGGTTTCCATTTTTTTCGTTTGTCACTTTTGCTTTGTTGTTTGTTTTGTTGCCGCTTTCGTGATAGGTTTGTTTTGTCGTGCTCTGGTTTTGACTAGGGTTTCTATCTTGAAGGGGTTTCCTTGCTTGGGTAATGAATTGCGCTTTGAGACCTTGTTCTGGTTTTTCTCGCATCTGTTTTGGGTTATTCGTATGGGGTTTCTCGTTGTGCCCTAATTTTTGGAAATGATGTATTGAGCGAATTAGGGTTTTGGAAATATAACCCTTTTTCATGGTTTTAATGACTTTTGTACGGAGGAATTGTTGGAGGGTTAAGCTGAGCTATTTCTAGTTTTTGTTGGGGCCCATATGACCTAGGGTTTAGGGTTCATATGATCGCCTTGTTTTGAATAATCTTCATTTGCTGGAATTATTCCAATCCCATTCATTATTATGATAACTATCTTTATTCTGGCCGGAAGCGGATCCGGGGAGGAAGTTGAACTTGGTAGCTAACTTTTGGTTTTAGTTCGGTTCCCGTTCCGGTCCCGCTTCCGACCATGTTTTGGTTCCCGTTCTGGTCCCGCCTTTGACTGTTCAGTTTCGATCTCAGCCTTGCCTCATGTAGGAAACATTGTCTATGCCTAATAATTCTATGGTTTTGCCTCCAATAAAGGCATAGTTTGACCAAATGTTATCTTAGGAGGATGGAGTAGTGATTATATGATTAACTAACTTAGATGTTTTGTTCATCTAATACAGGAAATTGCTACAGGTATTAAGAGATGTTGGGAGCATCAGATGAGGCCTCTCAAAGGAGCCAACCAGGTGAAACTTCATGGCAAGGAGTTAGGCCAAAGAAGATCAAAGTGGAGCAGCTCCCATATACCTTGAGGTGTAAGCATAGGGAAGCCATCCTCACGGCTAGCAAAATTGACTCTGACTAGACTAATATTACTAACACCAATTTGGGTCCTTTCAATTATGAAGAGTTGCATGAGGAGACATTCACTGAAGAGCAGATCACAGGAAGGACAAAAAGGATTGTTCAGTTGGGACTGGCACATGTTGCACTCTTCCCCCTGTCTATTCAATGTCCGGAGTTGATTCTTGCAGTAGCTGGAGCATTTAACCCTGCTACTAGGTAGTGTGTGGATGTAAAAGGTAATGTCATTATTGACTTCACACCTCAAATGATCAAATTCATGTTTCATATACCTAATCCCAAGAACCCTAAGCAATTGAATGAAGCAGAGGCTCTGAAGCTTTACAGTGATAACAAGGAGAGGAATAGATTTCATATGAATAAGACTTGGATGAGAGTAGAGAAGAAGTCTCTGACCAAGCTTCTAGACCAGCCTAAGAGGGCAGAATTTAGTAAAGAAATTGGAGATATAATCATGTTCCTCTCTAGGGTGTTTGGTAAAAGGGATGCTTCACTATTTAAAGAATGGATGTTTCCTTTCATTCAAACTATTTTGGATGGGAGGCAACAATTTGGCTGGTCAATGATAGTATCAGACAACATTCACAATCAGATGATAAAGGTGAGAGAAACCAAGCATTTCTTTATGACCTCCTATGTGGTTTATGTAGCTGCGCGAGTGGGGATTTTTCCTGGACTTCAAACAGTAGGTATATTGGGGGAAGCCCAAGGACAGAAGGTGTGGGAGTATTATAACCAGCTCACCTTGCAAGCATCAGAGCAACATTATAGAAGGGTTAATGATGCCTTTCTTTATGTCATTATTAACAAGCTTAATGGGGATGCAGGGTATAGGCTTAGCAGGGAGGCAATGGCTTTTGTGAATGAATGGGGACATTGGTTTATCCAGTACCCCACATTCACCTATTTCAGGTTAGCAGGCTTTGATGGTCATCCCCATTTGCTACCTAGGTGTTGTGGTGATAGAATCATCCTAATGGAGTTTATTTATCAAGCCTTGGCTATGAATCTCCAGTTTAGCAACAAGCACAAGACTGGTTGCCATAAATTTCCAATGAAGCTGGGAGCCTTTTGCTGTCCACACATTCAGGCAGCTAAGACTGTTTGTGATGAATTAGTTTACTTGAATTTGGGCATGTATACGGCCAGGAAATGCTATGACCCCAAACACAAGATGAGGGCTTTGCTCCCCAGTGTCTTTGAGAAGCACTTTAATTTGTTGGAGGATTTTTGGGAGGACTTGCAAGATGAATATGATCTTAGGAGGAGGAATTATGAAAGGATACCTATCCTGCTCATGATTGAGTTTGGGATAAAGGAAGACATTCCTAACACATTATCCGATGATGGGATAGTTTTGGATCCTGGGTATGATGCAAACAAGATTGGAACTAAGGATCTTTATCCAATAGATTGGAATGTGGATGAGACAATTGATATAATGCAGATTGCAAGACCAGTTCTTGATAGGAGTATTCAATGGGTGAGTTTGAGGGCTAATCAGGCCAAGGCTACATCATCCAAGAAGAGGAAGGCTGCAGGTACTACCCAAGGATATAAGAGAGAAAAAAGAAGGATGGCACCTAAGGAGCCTTTAGAGTTTATGCCTTCTAGTGCACAAGAAGAGGAGGTAGTACCTCAAGATCTTCCAAAGGTCCAAGAAGATGAAACAACTGAGGAGGTGGGTGCTTTTGCATCTATAGCAAGGGAGGCATCTACTCAGCCTTCTGAGGCACCAAAATTAGGCCAAGAATCACCAAAGGGAGCTCTCCATAGTGAAGCAGAAGTTCTAAAGCAAATGGAGGTTCAAATTGAGATTCATAATATTGAAACAGATTCAAAAAAGACTACATCTGATAAATAGCATCCGGCATTAGCATCTTTGGATATGATGGATGATGCAGGGACTAAGCACGTATTAACTGAGGAGGATCAATGGAAACTCTTTGAAGAGGCGAAAAGAGAAGTTGATGCTAAGGCACAAGCTGAGGCATCAGCTAAGCAATAGGAAGAGGATGCTAAGGCACAAACTGAGGCATTAGCCAAGCAATAAGAGGAGGAGTCCAATGCACAATCTGAATTGGTAGTCAAGCAGAAAGAGTTGGAAGATAAGGTGAAGGTCGATGAGTTAGCTCAACAACAAACACAAAAGGAGCAAGAGCTCAAAATTCAAGAAGAAAGGGATAGATTAATAATGCAATAGAAAATTCATGATCTTGAAGAGGAAAAGGCTTAGCAAAGGAGAGAAAAAGAAGTTATTGAATCCAAACTCAAGGAACAAGAAGAGGCCTATAGAAAAATGGAAGAGCAAGAACGCCTGAAAAGGGAAAGAGAGGCTGTTGAGATTGTTGAACATGCGAAGAAGTCCAAAGAGGCATGGGACTACGTTGAAGAGCTGAAGAAGCAATGAGATGAAATGTCAGAAAAGAAGAGAGAGGAAGAGGAATGTTTAAAGAAAGAGCTGGAGGCTAAGAGGCTGCAAGATAAAAAGGATAAAGAGGAAGCAGAAAAGTTAGCACAGGAAAGGGAGCAAATTGATCAACAAAATGTGTAGGAGGTTGATTCTCAACCAAAGCTTACATTGTTGCAACCTCTATCTTCCACTACTGTTGCTTCATCTTCAGCGCAGGCAACCACTACTCCTATTGCTCCTACTTGGCAAAAACTAGACTTAGAGAGAAAACAAGTTGTTCAACCACAACCACTGAATTGGGAAGAAATGATGAAAGAAATTGGGAAAGAGAAACCTAAGAAGAAGGCATGGGTTCTTCACTCCACTAGGCTCACTGATGTTGGAGAGATCATTGTTAAATGTGCCATACCTGTAATGGAGAAGAGTCGTGATGACATGCAAATCATTGATTATTAGTTGGGGGCAGTGAATTTGGGAAAGCCTACAAGAAATCAACAAATGAGTTTGATTGATATTGTGGCCTCTTCAACCAAAACCCGGATGATCAAGGATAAGCAAAGGAAGGATGAGCTTAAGGCTCAATTGGATCAGCTCCATGGTTTCTTAAAAGATGTTTCTAGTCCCATTTCTCAGCAGGCTGCTCCTCCTGAATCCCCAGTTTTGTTAACAAAGAGGGAGGCTGATGATTTGATTTATATGAAAAGCAAGGTGGGGATGATGGACAAATGGTTGGATAAGCTCAATCGGGAGGTTGATGATGTTCTTGTTGAAGGCTCTAAGATTCATAAAGCTGCTCTTGAATTAGCAGAAGATCTAGACCAGCAAGGTAATGATTTGGACAAGCAGGATGATGAATATAAAGAATATGTTAAGAGGCTTGAAGATGTCAGCAAAGTGCCCAAATCCACCTTAATAGAATTTTCAATTCTTGAGCTTGGTGATGAAGATTTTGTGGAGAAAACTATGAGTATCATAAGATACAAGTCTAGGGCTATGCATGGACATCAAGAGGAACTCCGAGAAATGAGTAAGGACTTGAATCAACAAATGATTGAGTTAGAAGCGGTTGTATCCATTTTGATCAACTTAGATTCCTCCAATAAAGAAGGCCTATCGTTGGATAAACTAAGGGAGAGATGGAGGAGTAGATTTGAAGAAATCATGTAGAAAGGAGATGATGGGGAGAATTTATTGTTAGATCAATTTATGGATATCCGGGAGGAGGTAAGAACTGCCAGAAAAGAGCTAATCAAGCTAAAGGAGATGTAAAGTTTGGTTTCTGCGGAGTTTCAAAGAATCAAATTTCAAGGTGACTGGTTGGATGGGCTGGATTTGGGAACTCTTCTATAGGTATTCTCTAGTTATGATGAGTACATTCAAGAGCATTCAGTGCAAAAGTGACTGACTCTTTGTGTCATACTCCATCTGCTCTTCTCCTCTTTCTGTGGATTTTGACATGAGCTCTACTCTAAGTCTGATCTGTGGGTTTCATCTTCCTCTTGGAGTATCAGATTTCCCTTTTTGTACAATGGTGTGATTAGCCTTGAAACAGGGGTTCTTGAGTCCACTTCTACGTTCAGTTTCAACTCCATGGATTGTGGATCTTGATTAATGATTGAGAAATTTGTGCACGTGGCACTCTATATGTACTATTAGAATCTACTTTGTAAAGGTCGGCTAATTGAAGAAAGATCAGCCACCTGAGGATAGAAGATAGAAACTAGATCTAGGATTTTCAATGTTTTAGAAAGATACTCTAAAAAGTTTAGTAAAAGGCTTGACTATTTTACAATTTAGATACGTTTTCATGTTATGATTTTCAAAGTTTGGATTCATTTTGATAAGGTTAATGATATATGATTAATCCATACGCCAGTGTTTTGTTGTGATTAATTGTTCTTTATTTGATGAAAATCAATAGAAGGAACTAGATTCAAGGTCATATCATTGGATTATCTGTGAATTAAATTATTATGGTATTCATCTGATCTATGTTTTGAATGATGAGTGAATGATTTGTTTGAAGTAAGTTTAGTGAACATTGATGATATCTGAATTAGCATTATGGATGTATGTAGTAGCGTAGTTTATTCTATGGATTGCATCTTGTTGTAGTTGTGGTTAGGTAGAATGAACACTCATTGTTGATCTACATGTCTAGATACATAAGGATTTTATTCATGTTTCTCTTATTTAAAGCTCTGTTTCATCTTTTTCTTTTGTTTAAAACCCCCCAAACATAGACTACCTGATGTTATGCATCCTTGTTCTTTATTACCAGCAAAGGCCCCTTGAACATTACAATCATATTGACTACTGAGTGAAATCAGTATAATCGAGAACCGATTA
>VDFB02012619.1:0-43030 GCA_007258455.2 Sequoia sempervirens
TGTTGCGATTATGCAGATGTATGATTTATGCAAATATATGATTTATGAGATGGTTAGACTAAAAAATCTATATTATGATGATGAATATGCAATGCGTGTGAAATGATCATTGTTTCCTATTATGTATGATATGAATGATATATGGCATGCTGATAGTTTTGTGGATGCAGGATGGATGCATGATGTATGCATGATGGATGCATTGGTGATGATGATGTTAGTGCGGAAATGAGATGATGACAAGAGGATCCCACAAGTCCATGATCTGACGAGACTTTATTAGAGATGATGATGATGATAAATAATGATTTGCTTATCAAGGATTGGGATTTTAAAAGGGCTACTTACCTTATGTTTGATTACACATGTAGATACAATGCATCAAGGTATAAAGAACGAGGATGGCATTTTACTTAATGCGATGGACTTTGACTCAACAAATAGATAAGAGTATTCTTGTTCACACTTGACATGTCCAGAAACCTTGCTAGAATGTACTTGCCTAACAAAGCAAGTATTTGCCAGTTATTTTAAGAACATCCAACAAGCACAGCGATTAAAAGATAATGGCTGTTGCCCCATTCCTATCTCTCTCTAAATCCTTGGTTAGGATATCATCGAGAGGTCCTCCTTGGAATGGCGCAATAAGGCCAAATCAAAACAAAAAGATCCAGAATGCCTTAAACAAGCCAATGTTCTTCATACCTTCAACCAAAGGGATGTGTTTTGATAGGATAGGAATCCAAGTGATATCCAAAATGATGCCAATTGTCGGAACGATATATCCTAGGACATGCATTGTATAGGATGATGATGGTTTGATAAGTTGATTGATAGGCTGTTGATATAAGGTTGATTGACATGTTTGAAAATGATCAAGAGTTTGATTTTTCTTTTAAAGGTTTGTTGCTTCGATTTAGATTTTATGATTGAAGCTTGCTTTTGCTGATTGATATGATTGTTTCTATTTTTGTTGCCAAAGGATGAAGGTGATGATCTGTTTATTATTGATGATTGATTATTTTGAGTGAAAGTGAGATGAGACAGATGGATTTTTCAAATATTTGGATGTTTTGGGGTTTTGCAATGTTTTGAGGCTATTTTGGATTTTTCAAATGTTTGATTTTTTGATTTTCAAATGTTTTGGACTTTGTGAGATTTTGTGAATGTTTTTGGATTTTGATGTTTTTCAAATGTTTTTTGATTTTTTTGTATTTTGAATGTTTTTAGATTTTGATGGTTTTTTTAATGTTTTTTGTGATTTTGATTTTTTTGGAATGTTTTTGGATTTTGATGTCTCAGGGGCTGATCAAAGATGAGCCTTTCCTACGTTTAATCTCAGAGACAACATAGTTCGGATTCCATGTTTTTGACGTTTTTCTAACTTTTTGAGTGTTTTTGGATTTTTCAATATGTTTTGGATGTTTTTAAATTTTTTGATGTTTTGGATGTTTTGGTATTTTTTGCATGATTTTGACAATTTGGATTTGGATATGTGTGATGATATCAGTGCTCTATTTTGGGCTTTTGTTGAAAACCAAGCTAAGGTTGATTGATTAGATCGATGGATTGTTGATGATGATAACATTGTTGAGGATACACAACAATGCAAGGAATGGATTGATTAGGATTGATTAGGATTGATGATGACAACATTGTTGAGGATGCACAACAATGCAAGGATAGTGTTAAGCAACACAAGGATTGAGATGTTGATCAGATTGATAATGATAACATTGTTGAGGATACACAACAATGCAAGGATAGTGTTAAGCAACACAAGGATATCCTAAGATGATTTTTTTATTAGATTTGATTGATCATGATTGATTAAGCTTGATTTGGAACAAAAGTTGTTTGAATGATTTGATGTGACATTTGATGTGCAACTTAGATGCGACTAATATTGATTGTTTGGATTGATGTTCGATGAAAGGTGAAGCCTGATGAGGACCATTTTCTTGTCAAAATATTCCATGGGCTAGTGATTTTTTTTTTGCTCACAAGTGGTGGACCAATTTTATTTCACGTTTTCCAATGTTTTGATCACCACATAAGTTGGAGGATATAGATAAAGATTTATTCCCGAAGCAAGATGTAAATATCTGCCCCCAGTGTCTAGCAATGTTGTTAGAAAATATGCCTCAATCTCATAGGCTGAAACCTTTGAGAAAGCATAGTCGTTGTGACATTCCTATTGTCTGGCCGACTGGCAGTTTACCTTGTGTTTTGCTCATGTTGCCAAGACAATGCTCTTTTCTTGCTGAAGGATCCTATCGCTGTGACTTATGGCCTTCGCTGTAACTTCTACCAAGTGGAATGTCTTGGCGACAGAAGGGTTTGTTATCGGGCTTTAGGGAGACTCATGGTGACTTGAACTCTCGGGAAGATCGCTTGGCGATTGAGGAATGTCTCACCGATGGTATACACTCGGGCTAACTTAAGGGTCTCGGTGAGAAGTCTCAGCGACGATAGGAAGTCTTGCCAATATCGACATGACCTTCGGTCTATCTGGGCGATGAAGAAATCGGTATGACTTGTTCCTATTAGCATGAAGTCTTGGTGAATGTGGATGTCTTGCCAACTATCAGATGTCTTCGATGTGACTCTTGGTGAATAGTGGCTTCGGGGTAACAAGGAGGACTTTGGCATGAAGTATTGGTGACTGTTGAGGTCTTGCCAACAGAATTACTAACGCTCGGTATGACTTGGGGCCTCGGTATGAAGTCCTGACGAAAGTGATGTTGTCTCACCGAATGGAATTCTATTGTCTATATGACTTGAAGACATCGGTGTGATGTCTTGGCAAAAGCGATAAGTCCTAGCGATAGCGATACAAGTGATGTTCATCGGTATGAGGTCTTGGCGACAAGTTGAAGTCTGAGCGATAACTTTTTGGACTCGGTTTAATGTCTTGCCAATTGTGAAGACTCTTGGCGATAAAGACGATATGGGCTCTGTGGCATCAGAGAGACACAGTTAGTGTCTCACCAACATGTGACACAGGTTGAATGCCTGTTGACTGAGTGAAGTCTGTCCAATGTGGTGCAATGTGGACCAATCAGAGAAAGTAGGATGTGAACCGTTTGCTTCTGTGTGGAAGTTGGAAAAATCTACACCAGAATGGAAACATCTTCGTTATGATGATGATGTTGAGCTGTAGATTGTTTTCTGAGAATGAATGCATATATGTATGCATTGGACATTCTGGAAAAAGGACAGAGAGCTAGAAAGCTAAAGATCCAATGAGATGTGAAGGTCGAGAGGCTGGCTGGATGGCCGAGGCCTTGAGGTCGAAACAGAGGAACTGAGAGGTAGGGTTATGCTGCCGAATTCTCTCCTGATCAAGAATTGAATGCCATGGTTAATCTCTCATGTTGATCTGTACTGTGTTTGTAACAGTGCGAAGATTGTTTAGTTTGAGAGAGTGATCAGAAACTGTACAGAGAGATCTATTGCTACCAGTTGTATCCAGAATGAACAAGATGTAATCTTTGAAAGGCTAAGAGCCTGAAACTGTATTGCAACTTTCTGTTGCTGAATAATACAATGGCTCAATCTTTGGAGTGTGAGGTTTTTTATCCGAAAGGATTTTCCCCACGTAAATCTTTGTGTTCTAGTTTTCTATTTCATCTTTCATGTCTGTTGGTTCATGTAGTAGAATTTGTTAATGCTTGTTGTTGATTTTACATGTGCTTCTCTCAAAAGGATCAATGGAGGAAATGAACTGTGTCTGTTCCGCATTTGGACATAGTTGTACATGTCTTTGAGGTACTAATCGAATTGAAAGTTACCAAAGACACTACTATTTGGAGTTTTCATTAGATGCGCTCCATTGTTTTTCCTTACAAATGTATGGAATGTCATGGATGGATGGATATGATAAGCACGCAAAGGATGCCAAGGATTATCTTGCGATAAGATAAGGTGTTCGGATAAAGAATGCTCATTTGGATAATGCTTCATGGCTCAGATAATGTTGGATAGGATAGGATCAATGAAAATCACCCATGTCAAGATGTTTACCATAAGCAAGCGTAAAGTGTGCCCCAAACTTTCATCAAGATCAAGATAACTTGGACTATGGATGCAAATGGATAAAGATGGATAGGATAAATGGTTCATGGATGAATGGATTTATTATGGATGAGATGGATGGAATGTTGGATTTGTTATGGATGGGATAAGATGCTTTCAACTGAATTGGTGCACGTAGATGCTTGATTCTACACATGATGCCTATTTCCCAGGTTTTCGTCATGGTCTTGCCCAAAGCGCTGCCCATGCGATTTTCACTAGAGGATGATTTTTTTCTTTACTATTTTCAATCCTTTTTCTGATTTTTTTTGGATTTTCATATTTTTTATTTTTTATTTTATTTTTTCAAAAAAATTTAAGCTCATGTTCAATCATAAGGTGTTGTTGATGTAGATGCCCCTATCATAATGTGCCATCGATATCCTGCTTGAAGAAGTTGCTTTGCTAAGATACGTGCTCTTGAATGCAACTTTTGGGATTCTTGATCTGCTTTATTGATACCAGGGTTAACTTTGTCTTTGTGTGCACATCGCAATAGAGTGCCTTCAAAATCCTTATGATGAAGGGTCGTTGCCAATACATGGTCAATTTGAGAATTGGATATCATGCATGGAAGCGTGGATGGATTGGTTGACAATTTGGAGCTTTTGACTCTCCACACTTGGGAAGGTGAACAATGATGGGTGGATACAAAAGTGTGCATGGAATTAGGACCAACTGCTTGATACACTTTGTACGTTGCTTGAAAAGCCTGCTTTTTCTTTTGTGGACATCTTTGGTGGATACTTTTCCCTTTTTAATTTTTCCCCAGAGTTTCTTTGACTGATGGAGTTTGATAGGGATGATCTTTCTTTGTATTCTTTGGTATCCATTTGTATTTATTTTTCCATTACGCTTCCTTGTTTCTTCTGCTTTGATAACGTTCTTTGTGCTTTGATTCAAATCTTTCTTTTGATGTTGGTCCCAATTCATGGATGGGGTGATGGGTGGATGAAGATTCATGGCATGACTGGTTGTAGTATTGACATTGGTCTCACCATAAAGATTCTTTGTGCTCCCTATGTTGATGCTTGCACTAGATAAAGTTTCCCCCAGTATAGTGCTAGTGGCACCTTCGTTCCTTGAGTCTGCTCGTTTTGAGATGTTTTGTTCAGTAAACATGCCCTGACAAATGATCATTGTGGATGATGTTATTTCAATTTGCTGCTCTGCTAACTCTGTAATATCTTGTTTTGTCTGACCTACTTTCTTGAATGGATAATGTTGGATATCTTCATACATGATGTCCTTAGTCTGAATTTGGGATATATCTGATCCTGGTGTTGACAACTCTATTTACTGTATGAATCAATGACCTGCTCTTTTTGTGTAACAATGTCAGAATAAAGGGATCCTATTTTGAATGAAGATCATCTATGTGTCCATCCATAGAAAGCATCTCATGGGTAGATGGAGGAGTATGTGCTATGTGAACATCATTTGCGACATCTTGTATAGATCAGAGAGTGTCCATTAGATTATTGTAGTATCTTGGAGATACAAATTCTTGATCTTGAATGATTTCAGAGTTGCTTTCATCATGCTTTGGATCAAGTTCTTGACATGGGTCAGTTTCAATGCATTGCTTACAAAGGGTTCTTGAATGTCATCATTAGGCGTGGGGAATGGATCAATATCCTCTTGATCTTTTAGTGCACTTGGATCAAGTGTCAAGTTGAGGATTCCTTCAGTGTCTGTAACCATGAGGTCAAAGGAGGTCAACATGTCTTGGAAAGGACCGCTGCTAGAATTTGGTGAAAGATGTTGATCACGCTTTGGGATAAATTCTTGAGATATTTCCTCTAACTTATAAGGAAATGTAGAGACATTTTCAACATGATCAGTGGTCAATGGATCATGAATTATGTCAATAGGATCAAATAATCCTAACACTCCTTGAAATAGATCACTAAAAATTAGCTCTTGATGTATGGTGAGTTGATCATCGGATGGGGTAGAAACATCCTCAATGTGCTCCTTAATTGAGAGATTTTGAACATTGTTTTCAATAATTGTGGCAAAGAGATTGTGAATGTTTTCAACCATAGGGTCAAGTGATGTTGACATTTCTTTAATTGGATCATTGTTGGGTATTGTTTCATGATTGAAGAGTGATTCTTGACCTATGTTGATTTGATCTTCAGACAAGATAGAAACATCTTCAATGTGCTCTTTGATGGATAGATCTTGATCAATTCTTT
The DNA here is from genome assembly GCA_007258455.2 of Sequoia sempervirens. Classification (NCBI taxonomy): domain Eukaryota; kingdom Viridiplantae; phylum Streptophyta; class Pinopsida; order Cupressales; family Cupressaceae; genus Sequoia; species Sequoia sempervirens. The sequence goes on from VDFB02012619.1 coordinate 6,279, forward strand.
TAGCAATTGTGGTGGGGAGATTGTCAATTCTATCACCAGTGATTGAATGTTCATCGTTATCCCCAATAGTTATCATTTTTCGTGTTTGTGCTTGCGTTTGTTGGGTAGCTTGAGAGGCTTGTTGCACTTTTTGAGATTGTCTTGCTTGTCATGTGGCTAGATATTGTTGGATGGCCTTTTGGTAGGCTTGGTGAGCGTTTAGCGTAATTTTATATTATCTTCTTGTGTTTGGTTTTGGTGGCAGTGGTGGTCGATTCAGAATTGTGTTGGATGTAGTGAAAAGTGGCTGAGATATGCTTGAAGCGATCATAGTAGTGAGGGATTGAGATATGATGGGTGTGATAGGGGTGGTGGGAGTGATCGAGGTGATAGGAATGGTCGAAATTACCAAGGTGATAGGTCCTTGGGAGATCGTGTTTTGATTTGTTGGGGGGTGATCCATAATAGTGGTTTACAATTTTGGCCAAAGCCGGACAAATTATTATTTTAACTGAATCTTCACATTAGGGCACCTATAGACTAAAGCTGAGGAATTTGAAGATGGTGCAAACTAGAGTCTCATCAAATTTTGTCTATAGATTCTAAAATATTTTTTCAAAATTTTTGGAATCAAATTGCACCTATTTTTTCCATCTCCACGAAATTTTTTTTTCAGAAAACAACATTTTTAAAAAGTGACACACCTATAGCATAAATTTTTCCATGAAGGATAAAATTCTAATTCTTTCAAATTTAGATTTGTAACTCTGATATCTAGTGCTTCCACTTGGTTAGATAGTTTTATTGAATATTTTTTCCTTAATCAAGTTTCAAAGTCAAACAGAATTACAATTGAACCACAGTAGTGACATTATAGCGTGTAGCTTTTTGTATATGTCAAAATTTTATTTTATTTTTTGTTGGATCAAGGATTTCAATATCTAGTTGCACTCATAGTTTTCAAAAAAAAATTGATAATCTTCTATTTTTCCACATGTGAAGAACAAAGAAATTCATTTTAGATGAAAAACCTATGTTTAATAAAACTTTAAAAAAAAAACATAACAAAACCAAAACATATTAAAATTATATTCATTGGATAGCTTGTTCTAAGGAATACCATAATCATTTGAAATAAATTTTAAATGAATTCATTTGATCCCCCAAAAGCTAAATCAAAAGTGATTTTTTATCAGCATTTTGATAGGTGTAAAGGAGACGCATTTATAGGTATGGTTTAAAACTAGCGAGGCTCTATCCAAGGGGGTTTGATCTAAGGTGATTTGATCAAACCCTCTTCAATTGGAATCCTTAAAATGGAACTTTTAAGGCTTAAATCATTATATTTTCTAAAAATATGTGATTTCAGCTAAAATCGTTCCTCGGGGAATTGTAAACCACTATTGTATGACACCTTGGGATTGATGTTGTCATTTGATTAGATACCATATGTTGGTGTGATGTCGATGGTATATTCAAAAGATTTGTTGTGATGACCTGATTGGTGTTAGGTGGATTGATTTGGATGGATTGATTGGTGCTAGGTAAAGGGGGAGGCCCTAAACCAAGGAATGATGTTGATATCGGTAATGGTGGTGGAGATGTCTCTTGGCGCAATGACTCAACTATTTTGGTAAGTGCAACAATTTGATCTCACCAAATTTGTTCTTGATTTCGATCTTGACTCCCTTGATATAGTTGATTTGGATTTTGTTTAAGCAGATTTGGAGTGTGTACTTGTGTTTGATTTTGGAAAATGTTCTGATTTGGGATGAGACTTAGATTTGGCATGATAGGTTGAAATTGAATATTCTTGATGTTGGGAATCTCATTGCCTTGACTTGGAGTCGTTAACATCTTGTTTGGATTTTGAACAATATTCGTATGATTTGCAACCATATTTATCCAAAAGTTTTCCGGATTCATGTTTCCAAAACTTGTACTTGGTACATTCTCATTTGGCATGTAGGGATTTGGTGGGATGACATTTTTCATTTGAAGGCTCATGCATTGATTGTTTGGTTGGCAAACTTGTAGGCTTGGATTTAGATCTACCATCGAGAAATGTGTTCCAATATTTGATTTGGGCATACTCACATTTGTTGTGCCATTGACATTTGTAAAAGGTAATGATCCCATGTATGGTTTGTATAGAGTTGAGTGTTGATAATCAACTGGTGTTGTAAGGCTTTGATAGCTTAGTTGACTTGGATTACTCATGATGTATGGATCAAGTTTATATTCCATGTTCCTCTTGTGTTTTGACCTTATTGCAAAAGTGACCTCTAAGGTTCTTAGGACTAATGACGAGATGAAAGATGAAAGGTGTAAATGATATGAGTGATGAACGTTAGGGACCTTGTATCAATGCTAGACTTAGGGTTTGATTTTGATTGGTTTGATTGGTTAATGAACTTGTAAACCATATGATGTTAGATGTGATCTTAGGATGAATTTTTTTGAAGGATTGATAATTTAACTAGAAGTATGAGAAAGGATGCATTCCCATACACCTAACTAAACAAGGTGATTTTTATTTTGATGATTTACCCAAGTCCAGAATGATGTTTCCAAAGCTCTAAAGTTGTTTAGTGGGATGGAGATGATAAATGTTTGGATGGATGAAGTGTTTGATTTGATCCTAAATGAACCTAGGAAGGACTTTTTTAATAGACCAAGATAGTGAAGAACATTCCTTTCTCTAAAAGTAATTCAAAATGAAAAGACCGATGTTTGCATGAAAACCATATGACTAAAAGATGCCAATCACATGTGTGGGGTCCAATTGATTCAATCGTTGCTTAATGGATTCTTTCTACCACAAATACACTCTTGATTAGGTTTTCAACTGAATATCCAATGTCCTAATTCACTTTCATCCCACAAAGTGCATTATGTGTAAATTGAGGAAATCAAGGCAAAGGTTGCCTAAAGTTGACTTTAGTAGAAGAAAATTGAGATGAAATCCAAATGTTTATAAGCCTCTAAGGATACAAATCCCAAGGGAAAGCAATAACATGTGAATTTTTTCAAGGATATTTGCCTCTCCTAAAGGGTTTTCAATTTTGATGATTCATTGAATGTTATTTTCGATGTTTTCAATCAAAGCACTGTGTTTTCAAACCACAAGCAATATGATGTCCTAGCTCAATTGGTAAATTTTTCTTAGTGGGCTTGCCTCATGCCCTTCGTAGAAGAGATGATTTTACATGCAACCAAGGAAAGAGTATAAAGGTATGTTAAGAATGAAGTCTTAACCTCTATACTTTAACCAAGATCGGACATGGCAAGTAACTTCTTGGAATCTAAGTTCCAATGCACCACTTTGATAAACTCACTCAATGGATCAATTGGTCACTACAAAACAAGGGTTTTATTTCAGACTTTCCGTTCATGGAGATTGACCCATATGGCAAGGGTCCCCTTTCGGATCCATCTCGTCGGAGCCAACTGCGTGATACTGGCGTTTACTCCAATACCCACATTTATATCTTGGTTGGAAATACTCTTGGCTTTAGAGTGTTACCAGTTGATTCATTCCCTTGGGTGAGTACTTTTTCCCCAAGGCAGACCCTCTAGGATAAACAAAAGTGAGTAAAGAAAAAATCCGTAACTCGATCAACCTTTGATGGCACAAAGAGAGAGAATATACGTGATAATTCCCCCACTCACACTCGCACAAGATTTTGTTCAATTTTAAACCCAAATCAAAGTGTGGAGGCAATCTTTTATGCAAATTAATTTCATCAAAAAGACTTTTGGTTCTCAAGATTGCTGTGAAGCATGAGAGAAGTGCATATGCCTTTTTAGATGAGATTACTCTAAATAAGAGATTATGAGACACAAAAAACACATGTTCATTTTAAGCCTCAAAGCAATGATGAATCCGTTTTAAAGCACCAAACAAAATATGAGCTCGCATAAAACAAAAAATTAAAGCAAACGACAAACTCTCCAAGCATTTTGAAATGTTCATTTTAAGGCCCAAAACTAAAGATGAGTTAGCATGAAACAGAAAATTAAGGTAGGTGATGGAAGCTCAAAGCATTTAAGAATGCTTTAAGGTTTCAAATTTGATGCCTGAATCTTTAACTCCAATTTCGCTTTCATTTTCATCCAACTCCAATGCTTGATTTCAACCTTCACCTATACACATAGAGTTATCACAAATTAGAAGTATTCACTCATTGCAAAACTATAAAGCATGTACAAGGCATGTCCATAATTTGATGAAACAAAAAAAAGATTGGAAAAATCGATGAGTTATCTTTGATGTAATTACAACTCAATAAAATTTCCAAATGTCAAGACCTTTTTAATTCACATCCACTTGAGAGAAAGGAAAATTATGACTATTAATTCAAAAAGTTGCATTAATTGTACTAATAGTCATACCAATGTACAAGATTTTACCAACGTATTTCATGTTTTTCGAATATCATGAAGCAAGACAATTTTTCAAATCTTGTAACAACTACAAAAGGAGAGACAAAATTTGTAATTTATCAACATACAATCCAAACCCAATAAAAACTTGAGTAGAAAGCTTAAAACAAACACTACCTCACTTTAATAGTACCAAGTCCGTAAGAAAGGTCAACATATTTAACCAATGTTTCATTAAAAGAAATCTTTCTCCTCTAAGGTTTGAGACTCTAAGAAAGTCAAAAAGTGGCAATAGGCATGAGTTTCTAAATATGATGATTAGATACTTGTCCACAACTTCCTGGCTGCCCTCAAATTGCTTAGCATGGATTTTATGGGAATACAATCTACCTATATTGATAAAAATGATTATGAATATGTTAGCAGTGGAAAGTGATTTCTATAATCAATCTTTTCTCATTTAAAATAGCACATAACATACTCCACGTATATTAAATGAAAGTAGTGATATAATGTCAATTGGAGACAGTGATATTAGTGAAACCAACTAAATATGTAAGATATCTTCCCATCTGAGAATATATATGTATGATCTTGAATAGAGTTGAAGCTCATCCAAGAATGATGATGATGGTTCCCATGATGTCTTCGAATGTTGCTCAGGAATCTACAAGCCAATGCTGACATGTGACGAATACTGATGGAATGAATCAAGTATCATAGAAGAATCTGTAACATGGACCACAAGAACCATAGATGTATGGAGATAACTAGAACCGTAAGAATCTGACACTGTCACTATAGAAGTCAATGTAGGTGAAGGAAGAGCAACCACATCTGAAAAAGACAAGGCTAATGCAACTTTATTGAAGTTGTCATAAAAAAGAAGACTGATGTCCTCAATTTGTGCCTCCATGTCAACAATGTTGGACTCTATGAAAATACATGAAAGGTCGGGTAGATATGCATCCCAATGAGCAATGCTAGGAAGACTAATATCATGTTGGAAAGAAGTGTTGGAAGCTCTTGAAGAAACGACTCTGAAATCCGATGAAGCAATAGGAGGAGATGGAGGAATGATGATTTCCTCTATGTCAACTAGATGCTTTGTATCTGAATCATGATGTGGGAGGTGAGTTTTGATCATAGCAGGATCATGCGGAAAGGGAGAAACATTGGAGTATCTATATATTTCCCAAATTTTGATCCATAATGCATGTGGACATTCAATATCCATGATGACATACAAAGAGTCATTTGGAATATGTAAACAGATTAATCCACAAATATGATCATGAATATTAAACCATTCATCCTTCTGAGATTGTTTACCTGGTTCAGGGATATGTCCATACAGATATGGCATGAGATTATGGAATCTGAGATGTTTTAGGAGTCATTCACACCAAGACTTATAGTTTCTTATTTTTAGGTTGATTAAAGAAGAGTGGGTTTCATATCCCATGATTACAAATAAGTTAATTCCTGAAGGCAATACAAAATCAACAGATCAAGAAACTCTATATTTGGCACTTTATAAGTTAGTGCATTTTACAATCAACAGATCTTCCTTTTTTCCAATTATGACAAAACAAAAAAAAGAACCCTCCTTTGCAAAAAAATTAAATCATCAATCTCTTATCACTTCCCCTTTGTCACATTCATTTCAAAAGAAAAAAATCATTCTTCTTTTGCAAATTTTTTAACTATGACAAAAAAAACCCCATTTTACAAATTGATTGCAAAAAGAAATTGATTCCCCCCCTTGTTCAAACTGTATGATAAACAAGTTTGACTGTTACCATAATTCTTAGTGCAAATTTGAAGTAAAAACTATAATTACAAATAAATTCTTTAATTGCAAACATAAATTGTAACTTGAGAGATATGTGGGAGGTCTTTTACCGGGTCAAATGGAAACAAAAAATAGAGTTCTATTACAATTAGAACTCATAATGGGAGGCGAGACTAAAAGACGTATGGGAGATGACATAGCTTGGCATGAGATAGGATGGACCAAGTCAATGGTTGATCAGTCGCTCCCTTGTGCCATTGAATTGCATGTCAATGCAGAGCTTTCCCTTCACTCCATGCTACCAAGAACTCCATGCAGGGATGTAGGTCCGAATGGTCTCCAAATCAAGTGGGAATGGTTAAAACTTCCCCTTGCAAACGCAAACATGGATTTCCCTCTAGGTTTTTCCTCTGTCCTTCCAATTTCTCTTCATAGTGGAGTAATCACAGCAAAGACCTGAGTTTTTTAGGCTACAGTGGAGGGCAGGAATATGGAGGAAGCGTAGCAATGGAGGGCAAAAGGGAGGAAGAGTTATAGGCTTCTTTAATAATTCACGTGCTTGGCAAGTTCCCAACAATCTTCACATGGTCGTACCATGCGATTCACCCTATCAGTTGCTTGGTATTGATGCCTGCTTTGTCGAATGAGGGTTCAAAACACCTCACCTGATAATGGAATCGTAATTCAAATCACCTCACCTAAGAATGGAACTGTGTGAGGCTTGGGTAAAACTTCAACGTTGCCCCCACTATGAAATGGATGGAGTGCAGATTGTCTTCACTTGCAGATCAAAAACCATATAACTGTAACCTTTGGTGAGGAATTTGTGGCACTGAATTACCTTAAGCAGGCCACGTCATGCTTAGAGGGGTGCGAATTGCCTTTAATAGGTTGTTCCCTACTTAGAGGGTTGCATTATAAGACACAAACTGCCACACACAACACAAAGATTCACGCCAGCTCTCAAATTCCAAAACGAAATAGGGGTGGGGTAAATTTGATGAAGAAAATAGCCACAAAGTCTGTCGATCTGCAGCAAATTGTGCCTCTGTAAGTAGAGGTGTCACAAACTTTTTGAGTAGAGATATGCCATAGGGGTCGATCGATTATTTCTTGCTGTGTGTAGGTTGACTCCAAAAAGCCTCTCAAATTGGTTTAGAAATGCCTAACCATCATCCTACAATTACACACAATGGAAACAAATTGAATACAACAGATTCGTTCTAACTTTGGCTTGCACTATCTCTCCCTAAGCGCCGACACCATGAAAGAACCGTGAAAGACAAGGATTTTGAAAAAGCATAGTGGAGATAGAATGTGTAAACTCAACCTCATATTCTTAGACAGTCAAGGGTCTCCTTATAAAGGAGAAATATCCAAGAGCTGGAAAAAAATATCAGGAGGGAAAAATATCACGTAAATATCTAGAGAATATCTAGGTTATGTCAATGAGTAATAGAACAATAAATGCCTAAGTAGGCTTAGGTCAACCTATGTGTATGCAAGCATTGAAAATTCCAAACAACAATAGAAACTTTCAGATATTGGAATGATTGGGATTTGGTTGTTTCCCTTGCATTTGGTGCTTCGAGCGGAGTAGTCACTCAGTGGAATAAAATCTATGTAAAAGTTGACTCATTAGAAGTTAAGGAAAAATGGATAAAGGTTTCTGCTAGATGCTTAAAAACAAATGTGCATTTCATAATTTACAATGTTTATGGTCCTTTCTCAGAAAAACTTCGGTTAGAATCTGAGTTTTCTGATATTTATGAAGAGGTCATCAAAAAGGGAAATGACAGTTCTCTATTTTACCAGGAAAAAAAACTCAAAGTTGAATTAGAAGAGATCCTAGCTTGGGAGGAGTGCTATTGGAAACAAAAATCAAGAGAAACTTGGTTGAATGAAGGAAATAAGAAAACTAAATTTTTTCATGCCTCAACCAAATTACATCGTCAATCAAATAAAATTCTCTCAATTTCTTCATCTTCATGGTCTATTCTTTCTTCTAAAACTGATATTGCATTTGAGGCAGTGAATTATTTTAAAAATCTTCTTTCTTCAGATGCCCCTTACAATTCTCATGGGGAGAATGAGATACTTGACAATATCTCAGAACTTATAAATGTGGATCATAATAGTATGCTAATATCTAAGTTCACTCTTGAGGAGATCATTAAAGTTGTCTTTTCTATGGAACCTGAGAAAGCTCTAGGTCCGGATGGATTTACAATTATTTTCTTTCAAAAAATTTGGGATATTGTGGGTCTTGATGTATTTCTTGCCTTAGAGGAATTGAGAAGATACATAAATGTACTAAAGTATTTCAATTCCACTTTCATTGCTCTCATCCCCAATATTTCTGCTCCTTCCTCTTTACAATATTTCAGGCCTATAGCTCTTTGTAACTCAATTTATAAGATCTTCACAAAATCTATAGCTTCTAGATTGGCAAAGGTATTACCTCTTATCATCTCAAAGGAACAAGGTGGTTTCATTCCTAGGAAGGATACTCCTGAGGGTTCAATTGTGGCTCATGAAGTTTTGCATTCAGTCTCATTTGAAAAAACACCAACTATGATTCTCAAATTAGACATGTTAAAAGCATATGAAAAAGTCAATTGGGACTTTTTATTGAAGATCTTGAGAAAATTTGGTTTTTCACAAGCTTAGTGTAAATCGATTCACTTGTGCTTCTAAGGAGGAAGATTTTCAATTCGGATTGATGGTTCTCCTCGTGGCTTCTTTTATTCTTCTCAGGGTGTGAGACAAGGGGACCCTCTTTCTCCTTATTCATCCTTTTACTAGAAGGTTTAAGTAGATCAATCATTTCAGTGTGAAATGTAAGGATTTGGAAAGGTATTTCTACTCGGTCCTTTCCTTCCCCAATCACACATTCACTTTTTTCTAATGACACTCTACTATTGGGTCAAGCCACCATGGTTGAGGCTAAGGTTATGAAAAAAAATATTTCAACTTACTATTCATATTCTAGTCAAATCTGTAATGCTGCAAAGTCAAAGATATTTTCTTTCTAAATGTTGACCCTTTAATTGAAAGACAACTTCTTATGTTTTTGGGTTTTCAACATGATTCCCTTCCATGTAAATACTTAGTAATTCCTTTCTCCTTGGGAAAGGTAAAGCATGCTTTTTGGGACAACTTGATTTCTTTAGTTTCTAACAGAATTTCTCTTTGGATAGCCAAATGGATTTCCTTTGCGGGAAAACTTCTAATGATTAAATAGTTTTTAGTGCTCTTCCATTTTTTTTAATGTTATTCTTGATTTTTCCAAAAGGGAAGGCTTAATTCTTCAAAAAGTCCTAAGAGACTTTCTTTAGATGAAAATCATGACAACCAAAATGAAGCTATCACTATTTGCTTGAGATTCCATTTGTGAACCTATATCACTAGGTGGTGCTAGTTTGAGAAATGTATTTCTTCAAAACAAAGCTCTTGCCTGAGAAAAATTGGCTTGGAAAATATACTCCATGCCTGAAACTAAATGGTGTACATTAATGAGGCATAAATACTTGGACTCTCTTGATAGAGAAATAATCTTCACCCAAAGGCAGCTTCCAAAAGGTTCTAAGATATGGAACTTCATTTCTTCTTGTAGATCAGTTCTCCTTCCTCACCATTCTTGGGTGATTAATAGTGGAGATAAGGCCCTTTTTCTTGAATGATCCCTAGAATGGTCATAAACCTCTTCTTAAGCTTGTGGATTTGAATTAGATTGAATTAAAATTAAAATCTTCTTGGGGGCACAAAGTTAGAGATTATATTGAAATTGATCCCTCTTACCCTTGTACTTGCAAATGGAAATATTTAACTTCCTCCAGGTACCATCATTGATCAAAGCTTCTTTAAAATTAGAATTAGATAAGAGACATGTCTTTTTGTCAAATAAATCTAGGATGAAATTATTTGGATAAAATCTAAATCTGGGGAGTACAATGTCAAAGATGGATATGCATCTCTTGTCAATGTTAATCATAGAATGTCCATTCTTATGACACTTTGGTGGGACCCTCAAGTTCTTCCAAAGGAAAGTGCTTTTGCATGGTTAGCAATCAAAGATAGAACCTTAACTGGTACGAGACTTGATAGATTGGGCATCATTAATCTATTTCCTTGTGTAATGTGTGGGAAAACGTTTGAATCAGCTGATCATCTTCTTCCATCATGTGATTTTGCTCAAAGTTGTTGGTATTGGCTTCTTAATCAGCTGGGTTGGTCCAGTCCTTTGCATCACTCTTTGTATCTTCATTTTCTATCTTGACCATCTTTGTTCTATTCTTCAATATTCTCTCCTATTTGGGATATAAGTCCCTCCATCATAATATGGAACATTTGGTTGGAAATAAATTGTAGACATGTGAAATTAGCATTGTGCACTTAAATAGCATCACATTCATAAATCAAATTCACACTCATCCATTCATCAGGTAAATCAGGTTCATTTAATTCAATCTCCTAAGGCCATTCACTTAAATTGAATAAATTAACTTTATTTAATTTAAGCCTATCCTTCCCTCTTTGATTAAATAAATCAAACCTTTATTTAATTAAATCTCAAGTCACCTTTCATCTCCCTTTGATTTAATTTAAATCCCTAAATCTAAGTCAAATGGTTCAAAGCATCTAATCATCATCTTAACTAGAAGCTAATCTTGATTAATCTAATCCAACCACCCATCACATCCTCTAGCTTTTTCCACTTGCACCAATAAAGCATTTTAATTCATTTATAAATCCTCATTTTCCATCAACTTGGCATTAAATGGAATATTCCCTCAAGTTTGAATTTAAAAACAAGTTGACATGTACATCCAACATGGTAATAACTTCTCTCTTACATGTCCCCCACTTAGCATTTAACTCTCAAATTCAAATTTGAAATCTCCCCCTCTTTAGCACATTGACCAAAATGTGCTCATTCCTGAACCTATCACAATGTGACAAGTGGCTTCATCTCATTGGTCAAATCATTATCCCACATTGCTCTATTTTAGCTCTCTTCAAATTTGAAAATCTATAAATGAAAGCTTCATCCTTCATCAAATCATCCACAATCTCATGCAAAGTCACTCTGTTCAATTGAGAACTAATTTTTCCCACCTCATATCATCTCCAAAGCAGTTCATATCAACATATCATGGAGTTTAGCAAGGATTGGGAAAGGGCTTCTTTCCATAGAAGCACCAATCCACTATGAGATAAATTTGGATTCATGTTGTTTATATGCTTATTTAGTTTTTCTTATTGTTTTAATTTTTCATTTAGCATATCTAACATGATGCAATATTTCATAGGGATATTAGATTTGTTGTATTTTTCTTAACTTATTCTTGTCAAGGTTGACATGTGATGAATACTGACATGATGGGATATTTCATAGGAATCTACAAGCCAATGCTGACATGTGATGAATACTGATGGAATGAATCAAGTATCATAGAAGATTCTGTAATAGGGACCACAAGAACCATAGATGTATGGGGATAACTGGAACCATAAGAATCTGACAATGTCGCTATAGAAGTCGATGTAGGTGAAGGAAGATCAATCACATCTAAAAAAGACAAGGCTAATGCAACTTTATTGAAGTTGTCATAAAAAAGAAGACTGATGTCCTCAATGTGTGATTCCATGTTAGCAATGCAGGACTCTACGAAAAGACATGAAATGTTGGGTAGAGATGCATCCCAATGAGGAATGCTAGGAATAATAATATCATGTTGGAAAGAAGTGCTGGAAGCTCTTGAAGAAACTTCTTTGAAATTGGATGAAGCAACAAGAGGAGTTGGAGGGATGATGATTTCCTCTATGTCAACTGGACGCTCTATATCTGAATCATGATGCGAGAGGTGAGTTTTGATCATAGCAGGATCATGTGGGAAGTGAGAAACATTGGAGTATCCATTTATTTCCCAAATTTTGATCCATAATGCATGTGGATATTCAATATCCATGATGACATACAAAGAGTCATCTGGAATATGTAAACAGATTAATCCACAAATATGATCATAAATATTAAACCATTTATCCTTCTAAGATTTTTTACCTAGTTCAGGGATAATTCCATACAGATATCGCATGAGATTATGGAACCTGAGATGTTTTAGGATTCATTCACACCAATAATTATTGTTTCTTGGTTTAGGTTGATTACAGAAGAGTGGGTTTCATATCCCATGATTACAAATAAGTTAATTCCTTAAGACAATAGAAAATCAACAGATTAAGAACCTCTAGATTTGGCACTTTATAAGTTAGTGCATTTTACAATCATATGATCTTCCTTTTTTCCAATTGTGACAAAACTGAAAAAAAAGACCCCTGCTTTGCAATATTTTTAAATGATCAATCCCTTATAACTTCCCCTTTGTCACATTCATTTCAAAAGAAAAAATTCATTCTTCTTTTGAATATTTTTTAACTATGACAAAAAAAACCCCTTTTTACAAATTGATTCCAAAAAAAAATTAACTCCCCCCTTGTTCAAACTTTATGATAACCAAGTTTGACTGTTACCATAATTTTTAGTGCAAAGTTGAAGTAAAAATTATAATTACAAATAAATGCTTTAATTCCAAACAGAAATTGTAACTTGAGAGATATCTAGGAGGTCTTTTATGGGGTCAAATGGAAACAAAAAATAGAGTTCTGTTACAATTAGAACTCATAATGGCAGGCGAGAATAAAAGACGTATGGGAGATGACGTACCTTGGCGTGAGATAGGATGGAACGAGTCAATGGTTGATCAGTTGCTGCCTTGTGCCATTGAACTGCACATCAAGGCAGAGCTTTCCCTTCACTCCATGCTACCAAGAACTCCATGCAGGGATGTAGGGCCAAATGGTCTCCAAATCAAGTGGGAATGGTCAAAGCTTCCCCTCACAAATGCAAACATGGATTTCCGTCCAAGTTTTTCCTCTGTCCCTCCAATTTCTCTTCATAGCGGAGTAATCACAGCAAAGACCTGAGTTTTTTAGGTAACAGTGGAGGGTAGGAATAGGGAGGAAGCGTAGCAATGGAGCACAAAAGGGAGGAATAGTTGTAGGCTTCTTTAAGAATTCACGTGCCTAGCAAGTTCCCAACAATCTTGGCATGGTCCTACCATGTGATTCACCCTATTGGTTGCTTGGTATTGATGGCCAGTATGCCGAATCAGGGTTGAAAACACCTCACCTGATAATGGAATGATAATTCAAATCACCTCGCCTGAGAATGGAACCACGTGAGGCTTGGGTAAAACTTCGACGTTGCCAAAACTATCAAATGCCAAAAACGCAATAGGGGTGGGGTCGATTTGATGAAGAAGTAGCCACAAACTCCAACGATTTGTGAAAAATTGTGCCTTTCTATGCAGCGATGTCACAAAATTTTTGAGCAGATATACGCAATAGGGGTGGATTGATTCTTTCTTGCTATGTGCAGGTTGACTCCAAACAGCCTCTCAAATTACTTTAGAAATGCCTAACAATCACCCTACAATTACACACAATGGAAACAAACTGAATACAACAGATTTGTTCTAACTTTCGCTTCCACTATCTCTCCCTAAGCTCTGATACCATAAAGAACCATGAAAGACAAAGATTTTGAACAAGCATAGTGGAGATAGAATGTGTAAACTCAACTTCATATTATTAGATAGACAAGGGTCTCCTTATAAAGGAGAAATATCTAAGAGTTGGTCCAAATATCAGGAAAATATCAGGAGGGTAAAATATCAGGTAAATATCTAGAAAGTATCTAGGCTATGTCAATGAGTTATACAAAAAGAATGCCTAAGTAGGCTTAGGTCAAACTATGTGTATGCAAGCATTTAATGTATACACTGACAATTCCAATAATCAATAGAAACTTTTAGATCTTGGAATGATTGGGATTTGGTTGTTTCCCCTATATTTTGTGCTTCGGGGGGAGTAGTCACTCAGTGGAATAAAATCTATGTAAAATTTGACTCATTAGAAGTTAAGGAAAAATGGATAAAGGCTTATGTTAGATGCTTAAAATCAAACCTGCATTTCGTAATTTACAATGTTTATGGTCCTTGCTTATTGGCTGGAAAAAGACAAGTTCAAATGGAGACAAATTTTTGCAAGTTTTGAGAACGATGCACTGATCCTTAAAATTATAGTGGGTTATTTCAATGTGATCATAATCTCTTCAAAAAAAATGGGTGGTATAACTCCCCCATCTGCTTTGTTAGAAGAATTTATTAACTTCATCTTATCCAATAATTTATATGACTACGGGCTATCAAAAATGGAATGTATACTTGGACAAATAGGTATAAGGATTTTTTCTAAATTGTAGAAAAACTTGACCGTCTTTTGCTCTCAAAAAATTGATTGGCAACACCTTGGGATTTCTTTTTGATCATTCATGCTTTACCGGGTTGAGATCACTTTCCAATCTCTTTCTCCTTTTCTAATGTAAGAAATAAAACTAAACTTCCTTTCAAACTAGAGGCTATGTGGTTCAGAGGTCCAATTTTTTTTTATTTAATAAGAAATTGGTGGCTTTCCAGTCCCTTTTTTAAGGGAACAAGAATGTTCCAACTGAGTAAAAAGTTACACCTTAAAAGTAAAATTAAAGATTGGAACATTAATCATTTCAAAACATTTTCTTGGAAAAACTTCTCTTAGAATCTGAGTTTTCTAATATTTATGAAGAGGTCATAAAAAAGGGAAATCATAGTTCTCTCTTTTACTAGGAAAAAAAACTCAAAGTTGAATTAGAAGAGATCCTAGCTCAGGAGGAGTGCTATTCGAAACAAAAATCAAGAGAAACTTGGTTGAAAGAAGGAGATAAGAATACTAAATTTTTTCATGCCTCGACCAAATTACATCGTCAATCAAATAAAAGGATATTGCATTTGAGGCGGTGAATTATTTTAAAAATCTTCTTTCTTTAGATGCCCCTTACAATTCTCATGGGGAGAATGAGATATTTGACAATATCCCAGAACTTATAAATGCGGATCATAATAGTATGCTAATATCTAAGTTCACTCTTGATGAGATCAAGAAAGCTATCTTTTCCATGGAAGTTGAGAAAGCTTCGGGTCTGGATGGATTTACAATTATTTTCTTTCAAAAATGTTGGGATATTGTGGGTGTTGATGTATTTCTTTCTTTAGAGGAATCAAGAAGATACAGAAATGTATTAAAGGATTTCAATTCCACTTTCATTGCTCTCGTCCCCAAGATTTCTGCTCCTTCCTCTTTTTAGGATTTCAGGCCTATAGCTCTCTCTAACTCAATTTATAAGATCTTCACAAAAGCTATAGCTTCTAGATTGGAAAATGTATTACCTCTTATCATCTCAAAGGAACAAGGTGGTTTCATTCCAGGGAAGGATACTCCCTAGGGTGCCATTGTGGCTCATGAAGTTTTGCATTCAGTCTCATTTGAGAAGACACCAGCTATGATTCTCAAATTAGACATGTTAAAATCATATGACAAAGTCAATTGGGACTTTTTATTGAAGATCTTGAGAAAATTTGGTTTTTTACAAGCTTAGTGTAAATGGACTCACTCGTGCTTCTCGGGATGAATATTTTCAATTATGATCGATGGTTCTCCTCATGGCTTTTTTTATTCTTCTCAGGGTGTAAGACAAGGGGACCCTCTTTCTCCTTCCTTATTCATGCTTTTAGTAGAAAGCTTAAGTAGATCAATCATTTCTATGTGAAATGAAAGGTTTTGGAAAGGTATTTCTATTCAGTCCTTTCCTTCCCCAATCACACATTCAATTTTTTCTAATGACACTCTACTATTGGATCAAGCCACCATGGTTGAGGCTAAGGTTATCAAAAAAAATATTTCAGCTTACTATTCATATTCTAGTCAAATCTGCAATGCTGCAAAGTCAAAGATATTTTCCTTCTAAATGTTGACCCTTTAATTGAAAGACAACTTCTTAAGTTTTAGGGTTTTCAACTACTTAAAAAATCATCATTTTTCTTCTACCTAATATAAGAAGATGTGATTCAAAGCAATGGTTAATGCTTTTTAAAAATAGTAGCTAAGAAAGTATCCACCGTCAAAAATAGCTATTTTCTTTCATATAAAATTTTGTATAGATTTGTTGGGTATGCCTTTTACATTACCATTTTATATAAAAAAAAACCATCTTAATAGTGATGGATGATTGAATGTGATTAGAAATATTGATATAAAAATATAGATAAAAAATGTAGAAGCAATCATATTTCAACATGAACTATGGGAAACTAATATTCACTTAGTTTTTTCCTTTTTTAAATTTCAAGATTTCTTGATTTCATTTCATGATATTTGCTAACCCTAACTAAAATTAATTGACTATCACATTAAATAAATATAGTATTAGTAAATGAAATCAATGTATTTGAATAAAAATCTCTACCCTAGTTATCATGATCAAGAAGATTATCATCTTGAATATAAAATGTCTCTAATAAATCATGTGTATGATTAACTTTTCATACATGGTATCTATTGGAGAAAAAAATGATATGGTAAGGTTTATCTAGTTGATATGTCATAAATTTGGTTTCAGCTAAGATAAAATTGACAAAAGATCGAATGAACTTTTAATCTGATACAATAAGATGCTAATTATTTATGACAGCCAATTACATAATTATTTACACTGGTCAATTTCACCACAAGATACTGATTATTCACTCGAAGATGTTATTTCATATCATTACTAAAACCCATATTAATTGAGGGTGTTTATTTCATCACTTCTTTAATATAATTGAAGGGCTACTCAGTCAAAGCTTCTAGTTTGAATAGCAAGCTTTACACGAAAATGAAGTCATTGAATGAAAAATGGATACACGTTTAAGGAGAGAATCAAGTTGTGTTGTCTCCAATACGCCATACGACTTTGAATATCTCACTGTGGAAGAAATTATTTCAACTATATTTGTTAGTTATGCCTCCCCTATAAATGGGTCGCAATGATGCATTGAATCCCATCTCAATCTTCATCTACATACTACATACTGATTATTAACATTTTTCTCTGCATTTGAGTTTTTAAAAACTCTCGACCCTAAACATGGGAAGTTTGCTGCGGATGAAAATAAACACATTGCTTTCCATCCTTTTCCTTATGTTCATACTTGATGTATCTCCTCGATATAACCTGCCAAATATTCCAAAGAACAATAATGTGCTTACAAATATTGAGCAGTTGCCTGTTTCAGGTCCGGACCCTTGTAATTCTCCAACCAACAATAGTGCGCTTACAAATATGGAGCAGTTAGCTGTTTCACCTCCAGACCCTGGTCATTCTCCAATGAATAATAATGTGCTTACAAATATGGAGCAGTTGCCTATTTCAACTCCTGACCCTGGTCATTCTCCAACGAACAATAATGTGCTTACAAATATGGAGCGGTTGCCTGTTTCAGCTCCTGACCTTGGTCATTCTCCAACGAACAATAATGTGCTTACAAATATGGAGCAGTTTCATGTTTCACCTCCGGACCCTGGTCATTCTCCAACGAACAATAATGTGCTTACAAATATGGAGCAATTGCTTGTTTCACCTCCCGACCCTGGTCATTCTCCAACAAACAATAATGTGCTTACAAATATGGAGCGGTTGCCTGTTTCAGCTCCCGACCCTGGGTATTCTCCAACGAACAATAATGTGCTTACAAATATGGAGCAATTGCCTGCTTCAGATCCATAAACTTTAGAAGCTCGTCAGCAACCTCTTCCAAGTCCACCATATCTAGGACCCCCTCCATGAAAACTGAGTCATATTTGGGATAGTTGGGGATTTTCTTTTCATACTTGATCTGGTACGCTTAGAGATCCCCGCTTCCTCATCCTGGTCTTTCTCCTAATCAAGGTTGACAATCAGCGCTCTTTTCTGGGTTTTGTCCAATCTTTCAGTCATGGCTTTGATGATTAAAGAGTTATGTCTGGCAATTCTGTAGTTCTGATCAGCAATTTTTTTCATGGTTCCTTTAATTTTATCAAGATCATTTTTATCATTGCTGTCCTTTTGTATGTTATCCTTCACAAAGGTATTCTTCTCCACTTCGAGCTAAATTAGCCCCGTAACTTTGGCTTCAATTTCCCCCAACTTACTATGAAGAGTTAGATTTTTGGTCTTCAGCTCATTGATTTCATAAAGTAACCATTTGGAAGAATTAAATTGGTCCACAGAACATCTCTTGGTAGTTCCAACAAAGTCAAAAGGGGGGTCACAATCAGAATTGACCCCAAAATTAACCGACTCCACACCTCTGGGAGGGCTACAGTTCTCCTATTGAATATTCTGAGGGAAATGGGGATCCTCAAGACTGACCTCGACCGCTTTAGCAGAAACAAGAGGAGAGTCATCAGGGTAGGAGACTAACTTGTTAACCGAAGAACTAGAGCCCACCACTTTAGCATTAGGGTTTGTGCGGCCAGGGGCAAGAACAGAGCAGGCACCAGAAGGCTGGGGGGATCGGCCAGAGGCAGAAGAGGGGGCAAGGGAAGCGAGGAGAGCTTGACACGGTCAGAAGAAACTTTAGTCTTAGATATACTAGGCTCTGTATCGTCCTCATCATGCTCCAAAGGGGCTATAGGGTTTGATAGGGCAGGCATATTCTGAAAGTGCTCATAGATGAGCCTTAAAAGACCCATGTGAAGAATCGGGTATCCTTTAGGGCTCCTACTGTGGTCAGAAAAGCTATTTCTCAGGGAACAAAGCAAGAAGAAAGGGATGAAAACATGCACCTTATGTCGGAAGTGATTGAGTAGCACAAAGTGATATCCATAAACCCTAGTGAAGTGGCCGTCGAGAGTGATGTACTCCATGATAACCCTTAGCACTTTTCTCCATAAAGTTTTTATGGTGTCCGCTTCATAGTAACTGTTCATCATCTTGACAAGTTTTTGCTTCTCCGTTTCGGTCTTAGGGAACCTCATCACAGCTTCATCAGAGAATTTCTTATCTCTAAAAAATTTATGCTCTTCAATCGGGATGCCAGTCACCTCCGCTATCAAAGCTTCATCAATCTGAACTTTCCTCCCAAAGAGGAGAACCTCCCCATTATTCCAATTTTTCTCAAAGAAATCAGTAATCTCTTCCTGAGGGCCATGGAGTTTCTCGATGAACGGAAGTAAGCCACCCCTTCTTATTTTGCTCCACGCTTTAGTGTTCTTGGTGTGTGACTCGAAAGTAGTAGGTTCAACCCTCTTTCGTTCCCCACCCATTTTTGAGATCTCGGTGCGAATACTGTTGCGACCGGAGAACCTGTTCTAGTTAGTTCCTTTGCTTCGTAGGATCCACAAAGCGTGCCAAGGTAAATAATTTTTCTTCCGGATCCTCGCGGTCCCATAATGTCTACTTATTTTGTTAGTCATGACTCGTACCTTCCTCATTATTACAAGAAGCCACCACTTTTCCATTCACCGCATCGAGCACCATTAAAGCTTGAACATCAGAATGGAGGTCAATCCTGTTGTGGCACGTGAGGATTTTATCACTCTTAACTCCCTCATTGGCAAAAAAATCCGCTACAGCATTCGCCTCACGGTAAGCATGAGTGATTTTTTTTCTGTCAAACTTACTAAGTAAAACCTTAGCATCTTCAATCCAGTTTTTAATCGACCATGCGGGTTGGGACCTACCACAAAGGCTATCTATTATATTTTTTGAATCACCTTCAAGCCATAAATTTTTACATTTAATTTCCACTGCAAGGTTGATTATGTAATAAGCACCCACCGCTTCCGCCACGTGATTAGTTTGGACCCCCAAAGGGGTGGCAATGGCTCCCATAAAGTTACCTGCTGAGTCCCTTAGGACCCCACCACACCTAGCCTTCCCCGGATTTCCTTTGGCCATGCCATCGAAGTTGGCTTTGGCCCAACCATCCATAGGAAAACTCTAGCAAACTCCCTCCCTAGACTTTTTGGTCGTATTAGGAACATTGGAAATATCCCATTTGATTCTCCATTCCCTAGCAATCAAGCTATCATAAGGAGAGCAAACCATAGTCTCAACCTTGTCCTCCCTAAAGGGAACAATAGAGAAGTTTTCTTTAATCATCCTAAGAATTCTTTCAAACACAATTTCCTCTGACAACTCCTTATCCTTGAAGATCCTGTTGTTTCTCTCTTTCCAAATTCCCCAAGTCACATGGGGGAATGAGAAAGCCCAAAGTTTTTTTATAAAGGGTTTGAGAGAAGGGGCTTTCCATTAAACAAAAAATCTTCAACCGACTCTGGGGGGATCCAAGAAAAATGCCAACATTTCAGAAGCTTGTCCCAAACCATAGAGGAGAAAGGACAGTGGATAAAGAGTTGGTTAACCGATTCAGCGTTGCTTTTACAGAGGTAGCATCTATTGGGGAGTAGAACACCTCTTTTGCTAAGATTATCCACAGTTAGCACTTTATTTTGCAGCAAGGACCAGAAAAAGATGTTAACCTTAGGTAAGAGATGCTTAGTCCAAGCATGTGACCACAGAGGGGGAGGATTAAGAGCATGTGAAAGCCGTGAAAAAGCAGATGAGACAGAAAAGCACCCAGAAGGCTCATACTTCCAGATAAGACTGTCCTCCTAATTCAGGCACAGTCTAACAGCATTCAAAGACGAGTAAACAGAGACCAAAACTGGGTTTATCAAGGGGAGATTGATCCACTTACCATCCCGCCAGTAGTCTTTAAGGAGGCCAAAAGTATCTTTGCAAAACTCCGCCCATCTACTGAGATTTCCATCCTGAGACAGAGGTTCATTGCGAAACCAACAATCATCCCAAAATCTGATTTGGTTACCATTGCGAACCTACCATTTCAATCCCAATTTCACAACCTTTATCTAAGCAATCATATAGTTCCAGCAACTTGATCTTTTTGAGAGATTAGGATTCTCAATAAGATCTTTGAGGGAATTGTTATTCTGCAAATACTTACTTTTAATTATTTCACTCCATTCCCTAGAGGAGAAGAATAGTCTCCATATCTGTTTAGCTAGGAGCGACTTGTTCAGCAATCTATTTTTTCTTAGCCCAAGGCCTCCATCCTTTTTAGATCTGCAAACCAAGTCCCATCCAACAAGAGGCATTCTTTTTCTTTCTTCGACTCCCGACCAAAGGAATCTCTTTTGAATCTTTTCAATGGTTTCAGTGTATTTGGATGGGATTTTAAAAATACTGAGAGCATAGATAGGGAGATTCTGTAGGGAAGCTTTAAGAAGCTGGAGTTTTCTGGCTTGGCTTAGGCGAGCTCCTTTCCAACCAGAAAGTTTTTTTTCCAAACCTATCAACCAAAGAGATCCAGAAAGAATCCAGAGGTTTTAAGCATAGAGGTAATCCCAGATAAGTAGCAGGAAGGGACTCTATCTTGCAACCAAGAATTCCAGCTATCTTCCTCTGTCTGTGCAAAGGTGTGTTAAAGAAATACAACAATTTTTTTTGCTTATTTATCACTTGACCAGAAGCTCCTCCATAGGTATCCAAAAGTTTCTTCATCTCTTTAGCTTCCAAGACAGCAGATCTACCCATCAGCAAAGTGTCATCCACGAACTGTTGATGAGAGCATATCAAATTGCTCAAAGATAGTTTGAGCCGTATAATAGATCTTTGAGCAACCAATTTACTCATATTCCTACCAAAACTCTCAGCCATAATCGTGAAGAGGATAGGAGAAATGGGATCTCACTGTCTTAACCCTCTAGAACTATGGAAAAATGTGGAAGGGGACCCATTAATCAGAACCGCCACTGCAGCATAAGAGATGAGTTGTTCAATCAACTGCAAAACCCTTTCATTGAACCCAAAATATTTTAAGATCTTAAACAGAAAGTTCCAGTCCACCCTGTCATAAGCCTTCGAGATGTCAAGCTTTAGAAGAAATCCTTCCGATTTAGAGACCGAGAGGGAGTGAATATTCTCGTGAGCATGGACAATGGAGTCAAGAATTTGTCTTCCAGGCACAAAACCATTCTGTTGAGGAGCAATAATAGTGGGCAGAATGAGAAGCAGCCAAGAGGTAAGCACCTTCGACATAATTTTATAGAAGGAGTTACAGAGGCTGATAGGTCTGAAGCCTTCAAAATCCTGCACTCTAGGTTTTTTGGGGATAAGAACCAAGAAAGTGGCATTTAACTCCTTCAAAAGGTTTCTAGAGCAGAAGAAATCTTTCACCGCCTTCACAACATCCTCCCCAACAATGTCCCAGAACCAATGGAAAAAAAGTAAAGGGAAGCCATCAGGACCAGACGCTTTGCTTCCTTCAAAAGAGAAAACAACTTTTTTAATTTCCTCGCTAGTGGGTTTAGCAGTCAACATTTCATTGTCTCTAGAGTTGACAATCCTGGGGATAGCCTCCAGTAATTGATTTTGATCCTCCAAGTTAATTCCCTCTTTCTTAGATAGAAGGTTCTTAAAGAATAGGGCAGCCTCTCTTCTGATGTGTTCTTCCTCCTCATAAGTTCTGCGGTCAACCACAATCGCTGAGATTTTATTAGTTGCTCTATGTTTAGAAGCTAAAAGATGAAAGTATCTAGTGTTTTTGTCTCCAGCCTTTAACCAAAGAGCTCTGGACCTTTGTCTCCAAAATTCCTCTTCTCGAGCAATTATCTCGTGAAGTTTTGTGAGAATCTCGTTTTCCTTTTCCTTAGTTTCATTCAGGTAGCCTTCCTTCTGAATTTTGTTTTGGATTTCAGAAATCCTAAACTTAAGATCAGATTTGATTTGAAAGATATTGCCAAAAGACTCTTTTTTCCACTTTTTGAGGTTCATTTTAACTTCTCTTAATTTTTTGGCGATTCTAAATAAGGCAGTACCCTTTATATTAATATTCCACCATTTCCTTATTTCCTCTCAGAGGAGAGGATGGGAAAGCCACATCTTCTCACAATGAAAAGGAGTATTCCTCTTAATCTTTAAGGGGTCAGCAACAAAACTAATAGGAAAATGGTCAGATCCAATCCTAGGGAGGGTTTTCAAAGAACAACAATAATTTAAGAGCCATACATCAGAAACAAGGGTTCTATCAAGTCTCACCTAGATCAGATCAGACATAACTCTTTGATTCGACCACGTGTAAGAGCTCCCTTGCAAGTCCAGGTCAATCAAGGTTTGATTTTTGATGAATTCCAAAAGATCCTCTTTTCTTTCTTCATTGATCTGAGAGCCGCCAAACTTCTCACCCTGAAGGAGAGGGGAATTAAAATCTCGCATGACAACCCAGGGGTCATTTTGAAAGATATTCCGAAAAGCAGCCAGCTCTTTCCAAAAATCCTTTCGAGCTTTTTTGCAGTTAGCAGCATAAATATTAGACTGGATCCAGCTAAAGTTGTCCCTTATATGAGTAAATCTAGTGGCAACATGATTAGGACAAGAAAAAAGTGGATCACCTCTTATGACCTTACAGTTCCAAAAAGTCACAACCCCTCCAGAGGCGCCAGCATAATCACTTCCCTGAATGGAACAGTGCTGGAACAAAGAAATGTTTTCCACCTTTTCACTTAACATTTTAGTTTCCTGAATGAGGAGAATATCAGGCTTTTGGTCCTGGGAAAAATTGTGTAAAATATCCTACTTGTGCGGGTTATTTAGTCCCCTTATATTCTAGGATAATAACTTCATGATGATTTAGGAGGGAGGAGGATCTCAGGGATGGTTTTTTGGTAGCCATCCACAATATCTTGAAAGCTAATGTGCTCTCTTATCCAAATTTTAGGTCTTCTTCCTCTGGCCAAAGAAATTGCCCCACAGTCTACTTTTGCTCTCGATCTTGTTGAGATCCCGCAAGGGGTGATTTTGATTTTCACTTTTTTCTTCTTTTTCTTGGATAACAGCTCTTCTGATTCTTCTTTAGAGAAGAATTTTTGTTCCCAGGGGAGAGTATCCATGAGCCCGTTCACACAAGGCAAGGAGCTACTTCTTTCAAGAGAGATTACTTGGCTGGGGTCTGAATAAGTGTCTTTAACGACTTCAATAGGAGCCACATCCGAACTAGATTCAACTACTGGGTTATTTGCCCGAATTGGGGACACGATCAAAGGAATGCCTACCTCCAGAGAAAGACCCTGAATTGGAATATTGTCCAACCCTAGCATCACGGGGTCCCGACCAAAGGGGCTCATTATTGGGGCAAGAGAATATTCCTCCTTGCCAAGGGATAAATTTCCCACATCACATTCCACACTTTCCCCTTTGCCCTGAGAGTCAGAGTTAAACTCCGGTATCAAAACTTGGGGGATCTGGAAGGCGAAGCCTTCTTTTCCAGCCTCACTCGAAATATTATCAAGAGAATCATCCGCCTTTCCCAGGGCTAAGTTCCCACCATCACTTTCCACCCTTTCCTCTTTGTCTTGAGAATCAAAGTTAAACTCCATTACCAAACCTTGGGGGATCTGGAAGGCGGAGCCTTCATTTCTAGCTTCACCCGAAGTATTATCAAGAGAATCTGCTTGCTTTCTCACTGATGCCACTGCTAGTTTTCCCCCCTGCTTCTTTTTCCATACCACTTTTGAGGCCCTTTTAGGGTCTTCCATTTCTTTTACTTCCTTAAGGGGGCATTGCTTAGCCCAATGGCCAGATTTTCTGCAGTTGAAGCAGGCAAAAAGGGATGGTCTCAAACTCAATAGCCTACGACCAAGAGCCAAGTTTTGAATGGATCTCCACAGAGGAGGGGAGATCGGCTTCCTGAGAGACACCCACACATATTCTGGCAAACACCAGTCTTTTTCTTGCTACTATCATTGGATCAATCGATAGTAGCTCCCCAAAGGAGGTAGCTATCCCCATAAAAACATCCTCGTTCCAGTATTCTAAAGGAAGACCATGAAGCCTGGCCCATACCGGAATAGTCTCAAAGATGGAGTCCATTAGATCTAAATTTGAAGACCATTTCTTAAGTGCGAGAGTTGATTTCCCAATAACCCATGGTCCTCCACTTCTAACTGCCTTAATGTCTTCTTTGTTCGAGAACTCAAAAGAAAAGAAGCCTTTTGGGAGAGCCACAACAGAGACACTACCATTTTTTCTCCATTTCTTTCTAACAAAATCCCTGACAACCTCTATATTTGGCCTTTGGCCCATAAATTTGCCAACTAGGGAACTATCCATTAGAGCTATATTATGATCAATGATCACGTTTGGAATAGAAATTGCAAATTTTCCAGCCGTAGGAAAAGAGATGTTGCACACAGGAGGAAAAGTTGACTTACCATTAGGTTTAACCCCAAACAGAGAGGCCCACTTCTTACAATGCCCTCCATTTGTGTCACCAGACCCCACCATGCCTTTGAGGTTATCTTTAGGGCAACCGCCAGCTGGCATCTTAGAGGAAAGGACCAGAATATCCTTCCCACCTGGGTCATCCACAAACTTTTTTAGGGAATCCTCTCGTTCTGAATCCTCCACACTTTTCTTCTTACTCGAGGCAGACTCGTGACCCACCTGGGCCTTCGCAGATCCATCGCCATCATCCTACTCAGTACCAGACGATTCGAAAGACCCATTTTCCTGCCCAGACCTCTGCTCTCGTCCGCGCTCGTTCGCCATTAGAATATTTAAATATATGTTACGCAGTAAGTAAGATGTAAATCAAGAAGTAATAATATATCATATGTGCTTATACTAGCAATTGCACCTTGGTGTGCAATGGGTACGCTGAAGAGGTGTGGAAGTTAAATTTTGGAAAAAATTAGTTTTTACAATTTTTCTCTCTTTCTCACTATTTTTTCTCATATATTAAAGAATATATTATATAATTTAATAAATCTATATATTAGTATTTTAGAAATGAATTCTATCATTAATGTAATATATTCTTTAACTGCAATGGATTCTGCAATGGCGAGCTCTTCACAACTACAAAGTAGAAAGGTCTGTTGGTCGGATGATTTTGAATCTACTAAGAACCCACCTCAAGAGCATGGAAGGCCTCCTGATAAAAGACAACATTCAAAACATTTCTCTCACTCTCATTGAGAATTTTCAAAGGGGGTAAATTTTCTTCCAAAACCTAACCCTAATGGCAAGGGAATTTTGGAAACCCCAAAGCAAGACTCTTTACAAGGGGAAAATTTCCTCCCAAAATTCAACCCTAATGGTAAGGGTATTTTGGTAACTCCTAATCTAGATTCTTTTCAAAATGCCTCTAATCCGACTCAAAGGCATCATAATATTCCACACAGAACATCTATGCCTCCAGGCAGGAATGACCCTATTCACAATAATCAGAATGGTCCAAAGTATCTAAGGACCCATTTGCATCAAGAACATTTTTTAACTTCTCCATTCTCTCGCTCCTCTCCCAATTCTCTATCAATCCGACAATCCAATAACATTTCTAGGATCCCTCACTATCAAAGGAAAAATGAATGGCACCTGATTCAGTGCAGAAATAAGAGCTCTTTTCAAAGCCAAGGGAGAAAACCCTCACTTTCAGAAAAAATAAATAGGTCAACGAATAATGAAAGGAACAGATTTACGAGTCCGGATAATAACAATGGTGACTCTGGCTTGCTTCGTTTTGGTGCGACGACAAGGGGACCCTCTTTCTCCTTCCTTATTCATGCTTTTAGTAGAAAGCTTAAGTAGATCAATCATTTCTATGTGAAATGAAAGGTTTTGGAAAGGTATTTCTATTCGGTCCTTTCCTTCCCCAATCACACATTGAATTTTTTCTAACGACACTCTACTGTTGGATCAACCCACCATGGTTGAGGCTAAGGTTATCAAAAAAAATATTTCAGCTTACTATTCATATTCTAGTCAAATCTGCAATGCTGCAAAGTCAAAGATATTTTCCTTCTAAATGTTGACCCTTTAATTGAAAGACAACTTCTTAAGTTTTGGGGTTTTCAACTACTTAAAAAATCATCACTTTTCTTCTACCTAATATAAGAAGATGTGATTCAAAGAAATGGTTAATGATTTTTTAAAATAGTAGCTAAGAAAGTATCCACCATCAAAAATAGCTATTTTCTTTCATATAAAATTTTGTATAGATTTGTTGGGTATGCCTTTTACATTACCATTTTATAAAAAAAAAACCATCTTAATAGTGATGGATGATTGAATGTGATTA
The DNA here is from genome assembly GCA_007258455.2 of Sequoia sempervirens. NCBI lineage: Eukaryota > Viridiplantae > Streptophyta > Pinopsida > Cupressales > Cupressaceae > Sequoia > Sequoia sempervirens. The sequence goes on from VDFB02012619.1 coordinate 33,501, forward strand.
GAAATATTGATATCAAAATATGGATAAAAAATGTAGAAGCAATCATATTTCAACATGAACTATGGGAAACTAATATTCACTTAGTTTTTTCTTTTTTTAAACTTCAAGATTTCTTGATTTCATTTCATGATATTTGCTAACCCTAACTAAAATTAATTGACTATCACATTAAATAAATATAGTATTAGTAAATGAAATCAATGTATTTGAATAAAAATCTCTACCCTAGTTATCATGATCAAGAAGATTATCATCTTGAATATAAAATGTCTCTAATAAATCATGTGTATGATTAACTTTTCATACATGGTATCTATTGGAGAAAAAATAATATGGTAAGGTTTATCTAGTTGATATGTCATAAATTTGGTTTTAGCTAACATAAAATTGACAAAAGATCGAATGAACTTTTAATCGGATACAATAAGATGCTAATTATTTATGACAATCAATTACATAATTATTTAGACTGGTCAATTTCACCACAAGATACTGATTATTCACTCGAAGATGTTATTTCATATCATTACTAAAGCCCATATTAATTGAGGATGTTTATTTCATCACTTCTTTAATATAATTGAAGGGATACTCAGTCAAAGCTTCTAGTTTGAATAGCAAGCTTTACATTAAAATGAAGTCATTGAATGAAAAATGGATACACGTTTAAGGAGAGAATCAAGTTGCGTCGTCTCCAATACGCCATACGACTTCGAATATCTCACTGTGGAAGAAATTATTTCAACTATATTTGTTAGTTATGCCTCCCCTATAAATGTTAAAAATAGAAAACTAAAAAAAAACAAAATGCCAGGACACAGATAAAAAACAAAAAATTAATATTGAGCAATATACTCTGATTAAAAATCACAAAGGCAAAGAAAAAAAACTTCATATTTTTATTCATAAATGTGTAGCAAAAATCTACACAGCTTTATTCAGAAAATATGAAATATATAAAGCAATTATAAAAGTTTCTAAAGTATGTTGGGAAACTTTCCCAACTTAAAATCAAAACTATGGGAAACTGTGCCACTTACAACCACAAAAAACAGATTTTATTACTATTTTAACATCCTCCCTAAAATATGATTTATGTGACAGCTTTCATTCCTAAAAGATTCTTCAATCTATTGAAATCTTCCTCTTTCAAAGGCTTTGTCAAAATGTCAGCAACTTGATCTTTGGACCTGCAATAAGAAAGTTTAATTTCATTATTTTTAACCAACTCCCTATGAAATGAAACTTGATGTCTATGTGCTTGCTTCTCCCATGAAAGACTAGATTTTTAGAAAGTGCAATAGCTGATTGATTATCACAAAATATAACTGTTTCTTCCATTTGAGGCTGCAACAATGCTTCCAGCATTTTTCTTAACCAAACTGTTTGACAACCTGCTGAAGTGGCTGCCACATATTCTGCTTCTGCTGAAGACAATGCAACAATGGGTTGTTTCTTTGAGGACCATGAAATTACACCTAAACCAAGATTAAAAACATACCCAGAAGTACTTTTTCTATCATCTTGATTTCCAGCCCAATCACTATCTGTATAACCAGTTAACTTCAAATCATTCTTCTTTTCATAAAAAATTCCATGATTTGTTGTCCCTTTCACATACCTTAGTATTCTTTTACCTGCTTGTAGATGTGTATCATGTGGATCCTCCATAAATCTGCTTATCAAGCTTACTGCATACATGATATCTGGTCTTGTTGCAATTAAATACATTAAGCTTCCAACCAAACTTTTATACAAAGTAGAATCTACTTTTTTGGTTTCATCATTTTTGCTCAACTTCACACCCATGGCAATAGGTGTAATTGCTGATTTACTATTTTCCATCTTGAACCTTTTCAAAATATCATTTGCATACTTTTCTTGTGAAATAAAAATCCCATCACTATTTTGAGTTACTTCAATACCAAGATAATAATGCAACAAACCAAGATCAGTCATCTCAAATTCACCCTTCATTTCCATTGAAAAATCTCTAAGCATGTTTTCATTATTTCCAGTATAAAGCAAATCATCAACATAAATGCAAACTATCATAACATCTCTTTGCTGATTTTGTTTTAAGAATAAGGTGGGCTCATAAGGGCATTTTTCAAAACCATTTTTCAAAAAATATGATTCAATCCTTTCATACCAAACTCTAGGTGCCTGTTTTAAACCATACAAAGCTTTCTTTAGTTTGAGCACTTTACCTTTTTCACCATTAATCTCATAACCAGGTGGTTGCTCAATGTAAATTTCTTCCTCCAATACACCATTCAAGAATGCTGATTTTACATCCATATGAAAAAGTTTCCAACCCTTTTGAGCTGCAAGAGCTAAAATCATACGAATAGTATCCAATCTAGCAATAGGTGCAAAAACTTCATTATAATCAATACCTTATTTTTGTTTGTAGCCATTCACTACCAACCTGGCCTTGTATTTATTCACTTTACCTTGGTCATTGTACTTTGTTTTATACACCCACTTTACTCCAATTGGCTTCTTATGCTCAGGAAGATCTGCAATTTCCCAAGTTTGATTCTTTTCTATGGCTGCAATTTCTTCATTCATAGCTTTAATCCATTTATCATCATTTATAGCTTCTTCAAAAATAATAGGATCACTATCAGCAAAAAATGCAAAATGACAAGTATCTTCATTTACCTCTGATGTTTCTTGATATATGTCAGACAAGCTCCTTGTTTTCTTGCCACCTTTTTGGAGATACAGAGGTGGATGATGAAACATTACCATGACTAGGTGGAGATGAAGAAGAAATTCTTCTTAATGCTGATTGTTGAATGCTACTACTAGCTCCTATGTTTGCAACTTCATCTTGAATATTAACTTGCTGATATTTCTCTTTCAGATTCCAACTCCACTCCTGATCTTCAATAAACTTTGCATCTCTACTTATCACCAACTTCTTTGTCTCAGGATTGTACAACCTATATGCTTTAGATTCTTCACTGTACCCAACAAAGATACATTTTTCTGCCTTATCATCCAATTTACTTCTAAGTGCATCTGGAACATGAGAATAAGCAATACAACCAAAAATTCTTAGATGATCTACCTGAGGTTTGTATCCTCCCCATGCTTCTTCTGGTGTCATGCCCCAAACTGAATTTGTAGGACATCTGTTCAAAATATAACCTACACAACAAACTACTTTTTCCCAAAAAACTTTTGGTAAACTCTTAACTTTAAGCATACTCCTTACCATATTTAAAATTGTTCTATTTTTCCTCTCAGCTACACCATTTTGCTGCAGTGTATACCTTGTTGTTAGCTGCCTTTTTATGCCATTTTCAATACAAAAATTATGAAAATCATGAGAAATATACTCTACACCCCTATCAGTCCTTAGAATTCTGAGAAAATAACCACTTTTCTTTTCAACTGATTCTTTAAATTCTATGAATTTCTTGAAAGTATCCGATTTATTTTTCAAAGGATACACCCAAAGTTTTCTACTGTAGTCATCAATAAAGGTCAAAAAATATCTCATACCAGATAATGAAGCAACCTCTATTGGACCACATAGATCTGAATGAACTAGCTCCAATGGCTTTGAAGCTCTCCAGGAATCCCTTATTGAAAAGGGTTCTCTATGATGCTTTCCAACAATACAACCTTCACATTCTTCATCTGGTTTTTGGATAAGTGGTAAACCTGTCACCATGTTCTTTTTATGCAAAAGATTTAGTCCACCAAAATTCAAATGCCCAAATCTAAGATGCCATAACCATTGTGTATCTTTTACAAGAGCACTGAAACTGAAATGCATATTATTTTTGATACTAAGAGAAAACATCCTCTTAGTAGTCATGGGTATTTTGGTTATCATCTTATTTTTTCCATCAACAATAATGCATGAATCATTTTCAAATCTGACAGTGTGGCCTTTTTTCACAAGTTGACCTACACTTAACAAATTATTCTTTAAACCTGGCACATAAAATACATCACCAATATATTTTTTCTCACCTTGTTTTGTTGTGATTAATATCCTCCCTTTTCCCATGACTGATGCAATTGTATCATTTCCCATCTTTACTTCAGATTTGATGGACTCATCCAAATTCTGAAATAGCTCTCTGTGTCCTGTCATATGATTGCTGCAACCACTATCAACATACCATTTGTCATCATTTACTTCCTCCTTTGTGCTGCATGTTAGCAAAACATATCATTCTTGCCCTTTACCTTCATTTGCATATTGGGCTTCTTGTTTACTTTCATCTGAAATCTTTTTTCTACATTCAGCTGCAATATGTCCATACTTTTGACAATAATAGCATTGAATAGATGATTTATCATACCTCTGAAAACCTCTACCTCTTTGCTAAAAATTTGTTCTGCCTCTACCTCTTGCTTGAGTGAAATTACAATTTTCTTCATCACTTCTATTACCTCTTTGTCCTCTGCCTCTTTGTTGAAAATGTCCTCCTCTTCCTCTTGAATTTCTACCTCTTCCTCTTTGTGCTGAAGATGATTCTAGTGCAACTTCTTTTTCTTTCAAAGATACTTTGCTCTTTAAAGCTTTCTCAAGTGGCTCCTTTGCTGATTTATTTACTCTTTGTTCATGTGTGTATAATGAACCCATAAGCTCATCTACAGATAAAGTGGTTAGATCTTTTGATTGTTCAATAGTTATAACTACAGGATCATATTTTGTAGGAAAACTTCTTAAAATCTTTTCAACAATTTTTTGATCATTCATAACCTCACCATTTATTTTCATCTGATTAACTATCCCCATTGTGCGAGTAAACTAATCTCCTAAATTCTCAGAATCTGACATTTGTAAAATTTTAAAATCTTTTCTAAGCATTTGTAAACGAACTGCTCTTACTCTTTCTATACCTTGAGATGATTGTGCAAGAAGATCCCAGGCTTCTTTTGCTGTTGAAATAGCTGTAACTTTTAGAAGGAGAGTCTCATCAAGACCCTGCACAATAAACAATAATGCTTTTTGATCATTTTTTTTATTATTCTCCAATGAAATTCTTTCATTTTGTGTGAGCACTGCCAATGTTGCCGCATCTGCTGGTTCTAAATACCCATTTTGCACAAGGTCCCATACCTCTTGTGATCTAAACAAAATATTCATTTGAAAACTCCAAAAATCATAATTTTTCCCATTAAATTTAGGAATCTGCAACTGTGTACTGTTAGCATTCATTGCCATTTCGAACCTTGCTCTGATACCATATGTTAAAAACAGAAAACTAAAAAAAAACAAAATTCCAGTACACAGATCAAAAACAAACAATTAATATTGAGCAATATACTCTGATTAAAAATCACAAAGGCAGAGAAAAAAAACTTCATATTTTTATTCATAAATGTGCAACAAAAATCTACACAGCTTTATTCAGAAAATATGAAATATATAAAGCAATTATAAAAGTTTCTAAAGTATGTTGGGAAACTTTCCCAACTTAAAATCAAAACTATGGGAAACTGTCCCACTTACAACCACAAAAAACATATTTTATTACTATTTTAACAATAAATGGGTCACAATGATGCATTGAATCCCATCTCAATCTTCATCTACATACTACATATTGATTATTAACATTTTTCTCTGCATTTGAGTTTTTTAAAAACTCTCGACCCTAAACATGGGAAGTTTGCTACGGATGAAAATAAACACATTGCTTGCCGTCCTTTTCCTTATGTTCATACTTGATGTCTCTGCTCGATATAACCTGCCAAATATTCCAAAGAACAATAATGCTCTTACAAATATTGAGCAGTTGCATGTTTCAGGTCCGGACCCTGGTAATTCTCCAACCAACAATAATGCGCTTACAAATATGGAGCAGTCGCCTGTTTCACCTCCGGACCCTAGTCATTCTCCAACGAACAATAATGTGCTTACAAATATGGGCGATTTTTGTTTCACCTCCCGGAGCCACAGTCATTCTCAGCGAACAATATGTGCTTACAAATATGGGCGGTTGAGTACATTTTATTTCGACCACGGTCATTCTCAACGAACAATAATGTGCTAAATATGGAGCGGTTACTGTTTCACCCTCAGGACCGGTCATTCTCCAGCAATTAATAATGTGCCTAAATATGGAGGCGGGTTACTTTGTTTCACCTCCCAACCACGGTTATTCTCCAATGAATAATAATGTGCTTAAAATATGGAGTTTGCCTATTTACGACTCAGGCCACAGTCATTCTCCAATGAACAATAATATTGCTTACATATATGGGCGATTTGCACATTTCACCTCCCAACCACGGTCATTCTCCGGTGAACAATAATGTGCCCACAAATATGGGCGATTTACTATTTTCACCTCTAGACCACGGTCATTTCTCCAATAATGAACAATAATGTGCTTACAAATATGGGCGGTTACTTTGTTTGACTACCGACCGGGTCATTCTCAATGAACAATAATGTGCCCACAAATATGGAGACAATTTCCTACTTCAGATCGAACCCTTGTCATTCTCCAACAAAAAATAATGCGCTTAGAAATATGGAGCAATTTCCTGTTTCAGGTCCGGACCCTGGTCATTCTCCAAGCCTCTCATCACAAGTAGATCACAAAAAAATTGTTTTACCAAACCACAAGCGTACATATAAGGGGCTCTCTCACAATGTCAAAAGCGCCACTTCAGCGTAAGGACACCCACTGAAAGCCATTTTCGGTCCTTTTCTCTTATAATCCACAGACGCTAGTAACGCCATACAAAATAACATATTTTCTGCAATTCCTTCCTATGACTATTCATGTTCATTCATTCAGTAGATTGTAATAAATTTATGTCGCGTTTCCATGGAATAGAATATATCTCTAATGAACACATCAACGAACTCTTGGATGGTTGCATTGTTTGAACATATCTTGTTTACTATTTAGAGGGAAGTTAGACTCATATTGTTAACCATCCCCTAAGGTGAAATAGTATTGGACAAATGAAAACATTAATAGCATTACTGGAGAAGATATATAAATAGTGTGAATAGATAAAAAATTGTTGTATGGGATGAAGTAAAGTGAGAAAGATCTTTCGAATAATATGGAAGAAGAAAAATGACGAAACATGCATCACTATAGCTGTGTTTGCCTCATCCACAAATTAATTAGAAATAGAAACTTACTGTCAAGGTACAAAAATATTTAAATATATGTTACGCAGTAAGTAAGATGTAAATCAAGAAGTAATAATATATCATATATGCTTATACTAGCAATTGCACCTTGGTGTGCAATGGGTACGCCTAAGAGGTGTGGAAGTTAAATTTTGGAAAAAAATTTAGTTTTTTACAATTTTCTTTCTCACTATTTTTTCTCGTATAATTATACAATTTATATAAATTTTCTCTCTTGAAGTTTCATATAAGTATATTAATATTATACAAAATATATATTTTATCTTTTGTATTATATTTATGTGTTTATTTAGTTTGTATTAAATAAAAAATATATTAAACAATAATTTTTTTATTAATTTATATTTAATAGTTGTTATTATAAAATATAATATATAATATAATTTGCATTATATATAATATATAATTTTTTTTTTTCGGTAAATATATATAATATATTAATTATAACACAAATGATATAATATTATTGATATTAAATGATTATTATTATATTTATATGTTAATTTTATGTGTATTATATTAAATTATAGTTTTTTTTGTTATAATAATTTTATAATTGTATTGAATATTTATTTATTATAAAATATAATTTCTATATAATATATATTATAAAAAATTATAATTAATTATTAATTATATGTATAATATTTTGTATATTATGTATATAGAATCATTGCTATGATTAAATATAATATATAATTTAATAAATCTATATATTAGTATTTTAGAAAAGAATTCTATCATTAATGTAATATATTCTTTAACTCAAATGGATTCTGAAATGGCGAGCTCTTCACAACTATAAAGGAGAAAGGTCTGTTGGGCGGATGATTTTGAATGTACTAAGAACCCACCTCAAGAGCATGGAAGGCCTCCTGATAAAAGACAACATTCAGAACATTTCTCTCACTCTCGTTGAGAATTTTCAAAGGGGGGAAATTTTCTTCCAAAACCTAACCCTAATGGCAAGGGAATTTTGGAAACCCCAAAGTGAGACTCTTTTCACGGGGTAAATTTCCTCCCGAAATTCAACCCTAATGGTAAGGGTATTTTGGTAACTCCTAATCTAGATTCTTCTCAAAATTCCTCTAATCTGACTTAAACGTTTCATAATATTCCACCCAGAACATCTATGCCTCTAGGCAGGAATGGCCCTATTCACAATAATCAGAATGGTCCAAAGTATCCAAGGACCCAATTGCATCAAGAACATTTTCGAACTTCTCCATTCTCTCGCTCCTCTCCCAATTGTCTATCAATCTAAAAATCCAATCACATTCCTAGGATCCATCACTATCAAAGTAAAAATGAATGGCGCCTGAATCAGTGCAAAAATAATAGCTCTTTTCAAAGCCAAGGGAGAAAACCCTCGCTTTCGGAAAAAATAAATAGCTTAACGAATAATGAAAGGAATAGATTTACGGGTCTGGATAATAACAATGGTGACTCTGGATTGCTTGGTTTTGGTGCAACGACTGGAAAGGAAGGAGAATGGAGACCAGTTCCTAGAATTCCCTCGTTTCTTGACAATCAATATGATGATTGTGAGTAGAATGACTTCTTTGTTCAACTTTTGGGAGATGATATGCCGCTTTCAAAAATAAGAACATGCATTCAGGAGAACTGGTATGAGTTCTTTGACTTGTTTGTGGTTTCTGCATCTTCTTTCTTTATAATATTTAAATACCCAATAATCAAAGGTAAAATTATGAGAAAAGGGCCCTTTTGGATTGGAAATTCCTTTTTAGGGATTTTAAATTGGAAAGCAAATTTATCTTTGGAAACCCTAAATTTGTGCCCTCAACCTATTTGTTTCTCTCTACCTTTTCTTCCAGTTGAATACCTGGACTTACCATCCATTAAACAAATTGTAAATCATCTTGCATTATTTCTTCAAAGTGAATTCTTGATTGTTAATAGTAAACCCTCGATTAGGGTTTGGGATCTGACAGAAAAATATTTTGCTTCCCTTCCTCTTAAAAATTGACTCTCAACTAAAAAAGGAGAGTGGATTCAACAAATCAAGTGGGAAACCTCAGCATGGAAGGAAGCTAACATTATTATTGATTTAGATGTCTTTATTAAGGCATAAAATCCTCATCTAACTACTCTCTTAGGGGTGTTTGGCCTGAGCATGCATTCTCAAAAGGCTTAACCAAGTTTTTCCTCAAGTTCCAATTCTTCTTGTGCTTCCCCTCATCGAAATCTTGAGGAATCCATTCGGGTTACTTATGTTAGTACTCAACCTGTTGAGGGTAACAAGGTACCCTCAACCACCTTACCCATTGACAATGACCTTTCTTCTTTTTTGGACCAGTCTAATATCTCTCAGTCTCTGAGTGGGAACAATGCTCCTATAAAAAATGACTTATCACATTTT
>VDFB02012620.1:0-17621 GCA_007258455.2 Sequoia sempervirens
GCAATTGGTTTATAGTTGGGGGCATTAAAAATATGTGTTTTGGTAACCTTTGTTCCAAAACCCTTGCTCATTTTTCACTGTGCTTTTGCGGCAAAAGTGGGAGATGAGGTTAAAAAATGAAGCTAGGTTGTTTGACAGAGGTTGTGCAAAGGATGGTCAGGTTTATGCTGATGAAGTAAAAAATGGCTAGGATGATGGTGCAAAGGGAGAGTCTGCTCCAGAAATGGAATGCATTCAAGAAGGTGAAAATAAGGGGAGTGAGGAGGCTCAAATGGAAGAAAAAAAGACCTAGAAGTAGGTAAAATTTTATAATTTATACATTTTCCTAATGATGTTGTGGATTTTATTGTCGAATACCAACATAAATTAGTCATTCTATTTTTTTAAGAGTTCCTTCTGAAGCAATTGTTTATAAATGGGAAAAATTAAACTGGGAAAATAGGGGATGTGAGATTGAATCCTTGAGGGGTTTCGGGAAAGGCTATGTTTCATGGAAATTTAAATATGTTGAAAATGCTTAGGCTATACTACAATATGGAACTTACTACAATATGGAACGACTATACTACAATATGGAACTTACTACAATATGGAACTTGGGTCATCTGTGTGAAAATCTATTATTTACAAGCATGGAATTTAGATTTTTACCTAGAAGGACCTTTCCAATATAGATATCCTATGTGGGTGAAACTCCCATTTCTGAATCTAGCTGTGAGACCTTTTCTACAAGAAATAACTGCCTAATTGGGAAGGGTATTTGGTGCAAAAATAGTTTTGATAAGTTTTCTAGTTTGAAGGTGCACTCAAGGGTTTGTGTGGAGATGGAATTAAACAATCAATTACCTAAAAATATTAAGCTTATAGGTCATAGTTTTGAAGTCCTTAAGCTAGTAGTTTACTTAAATAAACCTAATGCTTGTTTTTATTGCCATCAAGAAGGCCATTTGATACGAGATTTTCCAAATAGAAGGACTAGATTGGCTCAGTCTCAGGAATTAGTTCTCTTGTAAGGCCCCGCTGTGTGAACCCCAAAGGACAACAAACTCCACACAATTTTTTGTTTGAAAGCGAAACATTGCATAAGATAAATTTGCACATTCCTTACATGAAAATTAGTTATACATTTACAAGGTCATCTACGTCCTCTGGGGTACATAGAACAGTCATTACGAATCATAAACCTTTTATCAATGAAAGCGACTAAAAACCAAGATTTCATAATGATGACATACAGCCATTAATGATCAAAAGAGAGGAAAATATATTCATCATTTTATTACAATTCAATTCATAGTTCCATAACACCATCTTTTAGCATATTTCAACATATAAAACCCATCATAATTACATTTAATACATTACATAATGCTTCCCTTATCACAACAGGAAGAGTACATCAAGTACAAAAATAATTACATCAAGTAAAGAATAAGGTACAAGGTGAAGAATAGTCTCCAACCAAGTGAAGCTCAGGAAACTTTGTGTCTGCTTCCACAACACGAACACAAACTGGGAACCCAATGGGATACATAGTACGTTCCACCTGACCATGTGGACCAGAAGGCCCACCCCCTGTGCTAGGGGTTGATAGGAAAGAACCATGACCAAGACATGCAATAAGAACTATCACAAGACGAAACCATAAGGTCAACCAAAACATAACATACATCAATCTCAATGACCACGTACAAGGTGACTACTTCCAGAGGCATACAAATGAAAAGGAAAGGATTCTATGACACCAATATTCATATACTCCCAACTAAAGGGTACACAAATACTTGGGTTCCCAAAGAAACTCACAACCCAGGGTAGAACAAAGCGACACGGGTTCCCAAATAGAGTTCATGATGAATTCAATATATAAGAACTCCAAACAAAACAACTCAAGAGGGAGATACAAAAGAAACCATCTAAGATCCACCTTTAACAATAGGAATACATTTAATGAATAAACCCTAAAAAACAATAAACAATCAAATACCTTTTTATATATTCGTTCCTTAAGAAGTAATTTGAAATAACTAAAGAGGTTATCTAAGAATTTCTCCTACATAGCCCAAAAAATATTTTAGAACATTTAATTGAAAAGACTTGAAGCTATCAAAATGTACACTTACACATGACAATTCATTCTTTAAATTTACACATTCAAGTATCTATTTCAAGGAATTTTCAACACAATCAATTTATATTTAATTTACATGCTCATTATGAAATTATATAGAATAATTAAAGAATGCATATTCCAATCAATACATCTACAATATATTTTAAAATCATTTAGAATGATTAAAGAAACTATATATATATACATATTTTGTAAATAACTAAATATTCCCTAAACACCAACAAACTTCTTTTAATTACACTTCTTTAATTATAAGGCTCAATTAAATCGAATCTCACCTAGTACTTTTAGATTATTAAATAATAAAAAATCACAAGTTTTATTTTATTTACCCGCCTATATTGAAATTATATAATTAAGTAAAGAACTATGAAAACCTACATATATAACTAAATCATTTCTTTAAATATAAACACATTCATTACAAAGTCTTTAAAAATAATCACTACAACTCATTTGTACCCTACTAAAAGAATCATTTAAAATCACTAAAGAAGCTATAAAAAAAGACATATTTTCTAAGTAACCCGTTATATATATTTACGCAAATGGATTACTTTTACTAACTCATTTAAGTGATAAATCATAAGGACATTTAAATCATCACTAAAAAATTTCTTTAACAACTTACTCAAGTTAAAAGACTATATATCACAAATCCTGATATCTAAAAGTAAACCCTAACATCAATCCACTTTAACACAAAACAAGTGATAACATTAAACTAACATAATTGGACTGATTTATTTCAAAGAATATTTAACTCACCATTATATTTAATCTTTAAATGATATCATATACAACCATTTAACTAACCTTCCAACTACCCAAATCATGCTCTTTTATAGACATTCACAACTTATCTTTTAATTTACTATAGACATCTACAGAATTAATTACCAGATTCCATATTAGTCTCTAACCACTTTATTTATGTAATTGGAACATCTACACAATGATGCAATTATAATTATATTAGTTACAAGAAATAATCTATTCATCTAATACAAACAAGAACCAACTTAGCCTACTCCAAATCCCAATTTAGTCATCTACCTAATCAATTAATCACCTAGGTAAAAATATCTTTTAATTTAATTCTTTCTTTAATACCTCCTCTTAACGAAATAAACCATTTTAACTATTAGTAAAAGGTTAACATTTAACATAATAATAACTATATATATATGTTGTAAGATTTAATAAGATGAATCATATTATAACTAGCTTTCCTTGCTTCAGCGACCTGCTATCAATAAAAGCCACATAACACAAGAATCAAATCGATACTTCTAAAACTACTTATGCAGGGTATAGCTGTTGGGGATTATATTTAAGCATAGCTTAACAAGACCGCCGAATAAAGTAAAGTAGCATGAATCAATCAATCCTTACACATGAGAAAAGTTTATCAAACGTTCCCAAAACTCGAGAGAAAAAACTGATAATTGATAGAGATAACAGGTTTTTTTTTTTTTTCATTGACCAATCTAAAGTCAGAATTATAATCAGGGGAAAACACTGCAACCATATCATTAAGAACTTCCAGCATCCAGAATCAATAATGTTAAAGGAACAAAGCTTTCCGAAGAATTTCCTGCAATAGTCTTATAAAAGAACAAAGCTTCCCAAAAAAAGGATACTTACCTGCTATCTATGTTTTATTTCAGTTAATTATAAACCTTCACCAAATTTTGGCAGTTCACTTAGCAATGTAGTTAGCTCTTTGTTCTCCCTAAAACCACTTTTGCTTATGGAATGCTACTCAATGTGAAAGCATAGACAAGGCTCGAGCTGTTTCTCCCAAACGCCTTATGATGCATACAACAGAAGCATAGACAAGGGCGCGGCTAGAGGAGAGGACTGGTAGACGCAGGCCAAATAGGTTTAAGAAACTTTCAAGCAAATGCAATTAGCAGGTGAAAGGCACGAATTCAAGCAGGTTATTTAAACCTTTAAACTTCCGCCTATTATGTTCCAAAGGGTGTGATGAGTAGGTTTTATTTAATGGAATCAAAGAGATTATTTAAACCTCTACAACATTCAATCTTCAAGTACTGCAGATGTGACAGGTTGCCAACGGAGTCAGGAAGGCTAATTATACCCCTACAGTCATCTATGTTCAAGTGTTGCTGTTGTGACAAGTTGTGAATGGTATTAGGGAGATTATTTAAATTTATACTCTCCACAGTCCCAACACTGCAGCAACGATGGGTTGCCAAACAGAGAGGGAAAGAAATGTGGTCTCATGAAATGGGACACAATAATTGCAGAATGTACACAAAATGGATTTTAATGTACCACTTGGGTTTCAGAATTTGAAGTTGTAGACTGGTAACCCAAAAAAATATAATTATTCATCACTCCTTGCTGACACTGTGGTTGCTAAGGATAAAGGGCCTGAAAATGCAACTGGGGTTAGCTCCAAAGTATACACTAATGTTGCATACTCATTTAACGACGATGATGAAGATGAGGTAGTGAAACAAAAACCCAAGGTTGAGGTAAATGGAGGAGAATCGGGCATCTCCAAGGCAACCTTACGATCTGAAAATCGGGAGATGACTAAAGAAGAGCAGCGCCGACAATACCAAGCATAATTTGCGAGGTAAAAGAATGAGGAGACTGCAAGAAGATTGGCTGCAGGGGGCATTGGTACAGAAGATGGATTTTGCAAGAACGCTCTCAAAATATTTGAACTAATGAAGCACTGAGGAACACGTCCTAACATTGTAAACTTTTCTTGTTTGAAGGGGTGCACAGATAGGCAGGTAAAGGATGCTGAAAATGTTAAAACCTAAATGTGCGCATTATTAGTATCTTGGATATAATTTTCATTTTAATAAACTTACCCTACAAATCAATCACCGTCAACACCTTATTTTCAAGCTGCAGATACAGAAAATATGGCGAGAATACATTACCTGGTGCATTGACTTCAAGGGTATGTGCACTAGAGTTTCCAACCATCTTTCCTTTGCTAGCGTTTCCTCTCTAAAGTGAGCGCTTAGGAACAGGGTATCCAGATACCCGAAACTATCCTCTAGTTTTTACTTCCTCCTGGCTTGGTATATGCAGCCATGTAAACACAAATTTTCTCTTCAAGAATTTGAGAAAGCCACGTGAAGGGATATTGTGGTGCTATGGCAAGCTACATGCACGGGAATGATAACATATATTTTATCTTTTTAAACTTTTAGGAATTTATCATTAGCATTTACCTTTCAAGTAGTGGAGTGTTTTACCATAATTAATTATTGAGAATCAAGGGTTAAAAACTTATTTAAATTATTCCTAATCCTCCATAATAGCATTAAGGATAATATTAGGTTGCTAATATAATATAAATAAATAATGGAACTTTATTGTCAATGTGAATATGGTTTACAATTTTAATTTCTTTCATTATTAATATTGAAATTAGCGATATTGTTATAGTTATCTCATTGCTTAATTAATAATAGGTCTATTCTTGTAAGGTAAAATAAAACCGTGACATTAGTAATTAGCATTATTGTTTATATAAGAATTTTATTATCAACCACGTTAGTAATGTTGATAATCAATATAATATTATGGTTGATTCACATT
Organism: Sequoia sempervirens; assembly: GCA_007258455.2. Lineage (NCBI taxonomy): Eukaryota > Viridiplantae > Streptophyta > Pinopsida > Cupressales > Cupressaceae > Sequoia > Sequoia sempervirens. Next base: position 5,726 of record VDFB02012620.1, read on the forward strand.
TACAATGGGGTGAGGGTAAAAGATATTGTTTTGAAGGAAAATAGTTCTTATACAGGACCCAAAACCAAGTTGTAAATATAAGAGATAGCAGAAAAGTACAAACAAACTGCATGCCTGTCCCAAACGGCAACACCAAAAAGTATGCGGCCCAAAACCAACAACAATCAAGACACTAATGCTACTCCAAGGTGTTCAGTAACTCCTCAGCCTCCTTTTCAACATCCTTCATATCCTGTAACCCCTGCTTAAGAATTTGAACCATATGTGATGAAGTCGGGGTCTTCCTCTTAATGTTTCTCCTCAAATGAAGTCAGAACTTTCTTCACTAGTCAGGGACCACGCTTCCCCGCCCTCAGATCCAAATCTACAACCAACCCTTTTGGTTTTTTCTAAGCTTTTCCGCTTATATTGTGAGCCATGGGATAGATAAGGTGCCTAACAATTTTATGTGATTGTTTGTACTGGAAGGGTCTCTATTGTTTTGTTCCATCTCGACATGTTACACCTCGATACTCAGCCAATCTATCCTCCAGACTATTAGTTCTTCTTGTACGGAGTTTCCCTGTTTACCACATATCTCCACTTTATGCTAACCGATTCTCTCGGCTTCCAAATCCATAACCTTTGTTGTTGAGATTCAAGAGATCTGCCTTTCAAGTCACGTATTATCTTTCCTGTCCATTTGAGAATGGTGAAAAGGCCATCCATACTTTTTTTTGCTATACTAACCAAATCCTCAGGCTTAAGCTCATTCAGGGCCAAATTAATTTCATCTTGAATAGGGGACTCAAAATGATCATTCCCAAATTTTCCAGAAGCAGGGGCACTAGGGGCCGATTCCTTACTGACCATGGGCTTCTCAGAGAGGATTTCCATAGAATTTCCAGAGTATGAAACAAGTTTCATAACAGGGTTACCTTTAAAAACCGTGGGGAAAACCTATAGGGCAAACCAAGAGACTGGCTAGGTTGCTTTTCAGTGATGTGGTGGTGAGAAAACCTGCACTAGGGCACTATGCGTAGCTAAGGCTTAGGACAAGACAGTGGGGTAGAATCCTTAAGAGTTTTCCGACAAGACAAGGACTGGGGGGCAATGGTATCAGGGCCAACAAGAACACAAGCAGGGGGGCCCGGGGTTCGATTTCCCTACTACTTTCTGTCTCCTCATCATCCAACTCTTCAATTTCAACAGTTTTAGGCAAAGTAGGTAAATTTTGAAAATACTCAAAAATGAGCCTAACAAGACCAGGGTGAATAATACCATTCCTCCTAGGGTTTCTTTCCACATCATCGAGGCAATTCTTCAAAGAAGAAAATAAGTAAAAAGGCAGAGATATACGAACCTTATGACGGAAATGATTCAGAATGGCAAAGTGGTAACCATAGACTCTGGTAAAGCGCCCGTCAACCGTAATATATTCCATAATAACTCTTAAAACTTTCCTCCAAATAGATTTGATGGACTCCACATCAAAGTAGCTATTAGCAACCTTAACCATCTTCGCTTTCTCCTTATCTTTTTTGGGAAATTTAATGACCGCTTCATCAGAGAATCGTCAATCTCGGTAGAATTTAACACCCTCAGTCAAAAGACCTATTATTTCACCAATTAAGTCCTCACTCAGCTTAACATTCCTGCCAAACAACACGATCTCTCCATTTTTCCAGTTTTTAACAAAATAGTCCAGTATCCCCTCATCCATACCATGGAGCTTTTCCAGATATGGGACTAAACCTCCCTTTTCGATTCTTTCCCATGCTTTAGCATTCTTTCTGTGCTCCTGGAAATTGCTCGGCGGCTCCATGCTGACTCTTTTTTCTCTCCACCTATGTCACCATCAGAAACAACACGTAATCAGCTTGCTCTGGTCCCATTGTAATTTTGTCCAACATCTGTAAGCGCAATTTTGCACTCTTCTAAAGAGTGATGTCGTCCCATCACCTTAATGAAATTGATGAAAATGGACTTATCATTTTATCATCAGTAATGTTGATAATCAATATAATATTAAGGTTGATTCACATTTACAATGGGGTGAAGGTAAAAGATATTGTTAATAATAAAATATTTGTCAGTTTCTTGAATAATCCTAATGCATATGAATAAAATATTTTATTCCCTATTTACGATTCCTTAAATCACAAGGCCCTCTTTGATTTATAACTAAATTAACTTTACCTTTCATCTTGAACTCTTCATGTTGACTCATATTTTCTTATCATCCATATATGCTAACTTTAGTTCACATGAGATATACATCATAACATTTATTAAGCTCCTAAATGATATTTACCAGTCACATATACCTTGACTTCTATGTAGATATTCCTAAGGAAGAATTTATTTACTTAATTGATAATATGACCATTAGCATTTCTTGTTATTCCATTAACTATTATGACATAAGAATAACTTTACTTTAAAATCATTATCGCAGGGTTTAAAATTAACATCCTCATATTCCATATAATGTCAAACATCCAGATGACAAGGATCCATTTTGATGTTTTGGATTTACACTATCAATCTAATTAGAAATTAATATTTATCTATTTCTTAACACATTATACAATTAGTTTCTTCTTTAATCTATTTGAATCAGAATATAGATTTAATCATATCCCCTGAAGATATCAATAAAATTATAGTAAAACCAAAATATTTTACATCTGTACTATCCTTGCAATCTATATATATTCATATTATACCTATTAGCAAACCCATTACATATTCAACCACAATTTCTAGTTGAATACAAACTTGAGCTAAACATGAATTAGAAACATATTTCACTAAGTAATCAAAGCATAAGGATGATATAAACTTACCAGAAGTAAAGATGAAAGTAGAAGAACAGGGATTGAAAAGGATGATATAACAACACATGGCAAAAAGGTACGAGAATCTTCCCCAAAGAGAATCCAATAAGAAAATATATGGATATTTTTGTGTAGGTCAAGATCCAAGACGAATGAAGTGGAAGGTACACTACATCTCTCAAAACAACAACATGTTGAAAACCATCCTTTTGTTCATACATCAATTAAAGACTCTACACTTGCTACAAGTACAAACAAAGCCATTAATGTTGTTCATAATAATAAGGCTTTTGGCCCCATGCCCTCTCATTACAAGGATGCTGTTATGGAGGATGGATGGAGAGTCATTAGAAAAAGAAAAATTCCTTCAGAGCCTTATGTTAGGAAGGGTGGCGTTAGGAAGGGTGGCTCTTCCCATAATCAAGGGATTTAGATTTCTTCCTCTCAATTTAATTTCAAACCCTTGGATCATAACCCCACTCCTCCTTCCCCTTCTACAAGATCTAGGTCCAGGTTACAATCTCCTACTAGTGCTGACCTAGACACTTATGAACAGTCAAATTCATTAAGATAACATTCTGGAATCTCATCATCACATCTTAGTCGAGGCAATCTGACAACTATTCTATTGCTAACCATTATGAAACTTCATTAGAAACGGTCCACTTTCAATTTCTTCCTGTGATGTTTCCGTAATGTCTTATAGGCTGTGAAGGTTTTCACTCCATCACCATAAATATGGTGTTAAGGATATGATTGTTAAGTGGAAACCTGGTGTTGTTTTTCTGCAAGAGGTTAACTTGTTGGTCCTCTCCTTGTTTGTGCTTTATCCAATGTATGGAGAGATGCTTCATTTCTTCATACATTGCATAAAGAAGGCCGGGGTGGAGTAGTCATTGGTTTATCCTCTTGGTTATATAAGTTTGTCATTGATAAATGTGAGGACCCCTCACATAGTTGTGATTGGGCCCTAACTTCTATCAATGGCCAGCTAATTGGTTTCTACTTAGTTTATGCTCCTAACATTGGGAAAGAAAGAAGTGAATTATGGGATTGGATGTGTAATAATCTCCCTAATGTAGATTGGATTTTAGGGGGTAATTTTAATATGGTTGAATATCATAGTGATCAAATTTGGCATAATCATATGAAACTTAGCAATGGATAATTTGATAAGTGGTTGCTTTGCTGTAATACTATTGGGGTGATTGATCCTATTCATAACAAAAATTACAGTCATGGCAATAATTGGTTCACATGGTCTAATTATAGATTTGGAGGGGATAGAAAATTAAGTAGACTTGTTAGATTTTACATCTCCAATCTTCATGTTATGCAAGATTCTTTTGGATGTAGTGTGAGAGGTGATTATTTTGGTACCCTCTCAGATCATTTTCCAATTTTTTGCACTGTTTCAAGTGATGGTAATAGTTGTGGGGCTGCAAGTTTCCCTTTTAAACTTAATACTTCCCTCCTAAAAAACCAAGATAGTGTGGATGCTCTTGTTGGAATTTGGGCTTCAATCCCTAAACCTAATGAAGGTGAGTCTTATAGGGATTGGTGACAAATGGAAATTTTGAGATGTGTTGATTTTCTTCATTCCTTTGGAAGGAGATTAGCATGGCAGTGTAAAAGAAAGGAAAAATATTTGCAAGCGAAACTTGAACATAACATAAAATTGCTTAATTCCAACCCTAATTATACAAATTTGCAAACTTCCATAGCTTTTATAGAAACACAACTAAAAAATAATGATATGTATATGGATCAATGGGATTAAATATAGGCCAAATTGCATTAGATCAAGGAGGGGAATGAAGGGTCTAAATATTTCTTCAAAATTTTAAATTATAAACATAGGAAGGAGTATATTGGAGCCATCCAGGATGATTTGGGTCATGTTCATTCTAAAATGGAAGAGGTTATGGGGTTGTTTTAGAATTATTATGAGAATCTTTTCAAGGAAGATCTTGAACATGCTATCTTTCCAATGCCTCCTAACAAATTCCCTGGGTCTAATGGCCTTCCAGTGGAATTTTATCAAACCATGTGGGAACACATTAAAGATGAATTCTACCTTTTTTATTTAGAGGCCTTAGAGTATGGTTCTTTAGGGCCTTTTTTTAACAAAGGGATTATTAAGTTGCTACCAAAAGGGAAAAATGAGTATACTATTTCTAGATGGTGCCCTATCAATTTGGTTAACACATCATATAAAATTATTGCTAAAGCTATTGCTACAAGGATTAAACTGGTGATGAAGTTGATAGTGAGACCCAAAAAAACTAGGTTTCTTGGAGGGAGATTTATCCTTGATAATCTCATTCTTTCTTGGGAAAATATGGAATGGGCCCAAAAATCAACCCAAAATGCTTTATTGGTTAAGTTATATTTTGATAAAGCATATGATATATTACGTTGGAGATTTATTCTTAAAATGCTACAATGGCTGTGCTTTGGTCCTAAAATATGCAAACATGTTCACATGCTTTTCTCATAAGCTAATTCTCAATTGGTTATTAACAAGGAGTTGTCGAGCTCTTTCCCCTTACAACGTTCGATCAGGCAAGGTTGTCCTTTGTCACCTTTTTTGTATATTATTACTACAGATGCTCTAGGGTATCTATTGTAGAAATATAATCAAATGAACTTGATTAGGGGTATTTTTTTGCCTAATGGTGCTACTGTTTTTAATTCACATTTTACCGATGATAGTATTATTTTTATTCAAAACTTAGAAGAGGAAATTGAGAATGTGATGGGGGCTCTAGAACTTTATTGTGTTGTTCCTAGTTCTAAGTTATCTCCTTATAAAACTAAGTTTCTCATTATTAAATCAGATCCTATTCCTTACTTGGTCCTAAAGGAGTGGAAACAAATTTAGCTATGCCAGATTTCTCATTACTTGGACATTCCATTTGGGTTGGAAGTTTCGCTTCCTGATATGTGGAATTAGTATTAAAACAAGCTAAAGAATAAATTGTACACTTGGGATAAATTTTTTTGGTCTTTGGCTGGTAAAATTCAAGTTGTGAATTATATATTTTTGGCCCCATACGTGTATTATTCCTCTTGTGGGATGCCTTCTAAAAATGGTTATGAGGACTTAAATAAAATGATTCATTATTTCCTATGGTCGGATTGGAAGGGTGAGGCTGGTTTCAAATCTTCATGTTGGCTGCACTATATACTGCCTAAATCTAAAGGAGGTTTGGTTCTCTTGGACCCTAGAACACAAGGTTTTTGCTTGGAAACTAAATGGATTGTTAGAGTGGTTAATGGTGATGAATCGTGGAAGATTTTGGTTCAGTGTCGAATTGAACAAGCCACTGCTAGTAGGAATTGGCAAGTTTTTTGTTGGATAGATAAAATTTTGATGGCTCCTTATTTTAAGTTAAAAGCCTCTTTTTCACTTTTGTCTATTTGGAAGGCTTGGCAAGTAGTTTGTAGTTGTCTTAATTGGAAGAGTACTTCTTTACAACATGGTTTTAGTTTTAGTTTTTCTTCCATTTGATGGAATAGAATGGTCCAATACGAGGATCAATTCCTTGCTATGGATTTCCCAAGATATGCATCAAATCTCTTCAAGAAGGGGATTCACCAGTTTGGAGATCTTTGGGATTTCAATGCTATGGATTGGTTTGATTGGAAAGTCACTAAGGATAAATTTTGTATAAGCAATAAGTTTCAAGGTTTTGTGATCTTTCTAATTGCTTTGTTTCCTGTGGATCTAGTTATAAAATTATGCACGCCTTTACAATGCAATGCCTTCAAGGATTGGTGGTGGCTATCCAAGTTTTAGTTTGGTTGTTTTCCTTTGAAAACAAATATTTGAGCCTTCTTCCTTCCTTGTCCTTAACCTAAACTTAATCAGAAATGGCAATGTAAGTTTAGGGAAAAAACATGGATAAGGTTGAGTGCCCAAATATGGAGTTCTAAAGATGAATCTAATGCTCATATTTTAGCTTGGAAAGTTATGCATGTCATGTTGCTTGTGGGTGATAGATTGAAATACTTTGTGGTGCAGCCTACTAGATGTCCCTTTTGCCAGCATAGAGAAAGTTTGAAACATGTCTTTTGGAATTATTTGTGGGATAAAATAAAATGGAATTCTATCTTCAAATACCTTCCTGATATTTTTGGGCATACTTTAAGATGGAAAGAAGCTATTTTGGGTTTTGGTTTACAAAATAATGTTGTGGCTAATTCTATGAGGCAAACCATTTTGTATAGCATATGGAAAAGTAGATGTGTCTCAGTTTTTTCAACCCATAATGTTCATCAGGAAGGAGAAATGCTAAAGTTTTACTATGATGTTATCTTTCAATTTTTTTGGTGTTATCATATGCAGGGTGTTTCCAAGGAGAATGTGACGATTGATAATTAACTGGATAAGAAAAAGTTTAATTTGCTATAGTAGCATGGAAAATATTTCCTATGTTCCAAAAAACTCCAATGTATGGTTAAATTCAGATTATAGGGTTGGTCCTATGTGATGTGTGGGGTCAATGTTCCCCATGATTGTAATGGTCTTTGTTAGCTACTAGATTATATATTTCTGTTGTAGCTTGTTGGCTACATCTTTGATGCAAGAGCATCTAGCGGTGTAGGGAAATCTTGCATCACCCAAAAATAATATTTTCTTTATTTAATTTAGTTGTTTCAAGTCCCATGATGGCACTTAAGGGGTGTAAGACAGTCAAGCGTCAAAAATAGCAAAAAAATAAGCACTTACTATTTTCAGTAAGTCATCCTAAATGAGATTGTATGGACATGAAAATTTACCCCAAGGAGCAGAACTGAAAAAAAATTTGTTCGCGAAAGAATCACCTCAATACCCCGCACGGTTTGGGAGATATTAAATATTTTGTCACAAGAAATTTCTTCAATGCAACTTCAATTTCAGATTAAAGACTTTAGAGGCCCTAAAATGGGTCAAAAGGTTGTTGAACCGACCTACAATGGGCTCACATGTTGTAGATCTCTTTGATAGCTTTCCAACGATATGCAATAATAGCAAATCAGACACCAGATCAAAATTTATAGCCCCACGAAGTTGCCCCTCTAAAAAGTGAATTTCATTAAAATTTCTTCCTAGGCCAAAAATCAAACGATGGGAATTTTGGCGCCAAAAAAAGAGGGAAAGTTGAACTTTCTAGAACATTCTAAGGAAGTTATTGGGTAAAATAAAAAGGGTTAAGTGGGGGTTGCAGAAGGTGGCTCCAATAGTGTAGATTTTGGGCTCTAAATAATATATTTTCTTTTTCAGAGTTAATTTTGTTGTAATGAATCAAGCCCATGAGGCTGCAACATGTAAGTTTTGAATATGTAATTTCATTATGTAAAAATAATTGAAAGTGGATTATTTTTCTATCTCACATATTTTGTGTTGGTATCTATTGCTATGATTTGTGTGGTTTGGGGCGGCTTGGCCCTCATCATTCTTAATTGTATTTTTTCTACATTATTTCAATTAAAAAAAAACAACCATACATTTATTTATTATGAATAAAGTATGTACATAAGAACAACCTAGGTTTCTCTACCTCGATTCAAGAGATGCATCTCACTACATAAAATACTAATTTCCTAGGATTCTCAATGAAATCTATACCGCAATTCTTCGGGGAATAAAATAGTCTATAAAGTATACAAATTTTAAATATCAATATATTATTAAATTCATTGACAATTCACAAGCTTAAAAAAAAATCCACAAGAGTTTCAACACTAAACCTAAGAGTGGCTCCACGCCACTTAATTAATGGGGCACTAGAATGTTGACTGGAAACTAAGTCTAAGGGAAATTATTAAGACATCAAACAATGCCTTATTAACAAATCATGCCATGAAAGGTAGCCATTTTAATGGTAATAAAATTCTAAATCATGCGAAGGTACCACATGGGTGCTCAGTTAAACCCTAAATCACTTCACTCTAATCTCTCAAACCTCTCTTTCTTTAAATTTGTTTCATTCCTTGTTTTATTGTGTTTTCTTGTGTTCATTTTTGGTAGGAAGTAGAAGCATGGCATAAATGGCCAAAGGGTCAAGGATGGAGGTGATGAGATTTGACAAAGGAGAGATAGGTCTAACTGTAGGACAAGTTGCTCAAGTTGCATCTTTTACCCATATGGTTTCCAGTGTGGTGGTGGCCAGAGGAGAAGACAATACACTAGCAAAGAACACACCATACTAGTAAGGATACTTTGTTTTCTACAATTTAAATTTATTAAAAAAAAAATTATTTTTTTAAAGGCTAGAATGTCTCCTCTATGCTCCTGTGAGTTAAAACTTGTGCTACATGGAGAGAGAGATGGATTGTTAGTTGATTACCTTGGTAATAGAGGTGGCATCCCACCATGGCGATGGCTTTAACCTCTTGCCCTAACATAGAGGTAGGACCCCTAAATCACCTGATAAAGGACTTAGGGTTCCTCTAATGTTTGCAATTCAACAAGATTTTAAGTCAACTAAAGACAGGTCGTATCTAGATGATTTGGCCCACAAAACTACTAAAATACAAAAAATCATAAAATGATATTTTTATTTGATTTCTTGATAGAACTTTAGTTTCATCAACAAGTTCTATTCTATATCTTTTATGTCGAAGGTGTATCCTATTTGAATTGAACCAAGCTAACTTTGACAATTGACGTTGTGCAATGTTGGAGAAAGTTTGCAAGATGATCAAAATGATCTAATCCATTAAAAATTTAATGCTTGACAATTCAATATTTAATGCCTGCTAATTAATTCTACCATCAGTGCAATGAAAGTTTCATACATGGTATTCTCAAATTTCACTATAAACGACCAGAACTCGAGCTCCACAGTTATTTTTAGCGAGGTCCTTGGCCACTCTCAAAATTGTACCTCCAACAAAGTAGTGATTCTAGTACATCATCACTCTCTTAATGTTGGACCATAGGCCCATAAGATTGGTGAGCTATTAGTTTGGACCAGACATGTACACACTATTGGTAGTGCATAAGAGTAGGTTGCTACTCTTATTTGGGTTGTCCCCATTCCTTGATGGCCTTGGTGACCCCCTCTTTTCCTAATCATAGAATTTCAATCACCACCATGTCTTCTCGAGTGTCCAGTGAGGGGGCCATGTAAGCACACACATTGGGGTTCTCCTTCAAGATCTCTTCCCTAGATACATGAAAAATTAAAAATAACCAATGTATTATAGAATGGAAAAATGAGAGGGAGCATTCACTTGGGTTTACCATCACAAAAATTGCTTGAAAGTTTGTGTAAATAATCAGAGATCTTTGAAAAAGAAGAAAAACTACAAACCCTTAAAGAAAAACCTTACAGGACTAGAATTAGCTCAACACTAATCGGTAAGCTCTTCAATTAAATCATATTTTTTGTGTTCTTTGTTTCTATTATTTTTGGTCCATATTAAAATCCACAAACCTAAGGTTTGTACAGGTTTTTAAATACTTTCTTTTAAATTTGCAAACCCTAGATTCATATAGTATTATGCATGAGGTTTTGAAGCTGTGAAGAAATTGAAAAAGCTACAAATGGGGGCTCAAAACCCTCAAAATCTTCTAGCAGAGACTATAAAATAAATGTAGAAAGCTTACTAAAAGATTGAAATTTTATATAGCCACTAGAAAGAGCATAGGTAGAGCTTTTGGGGTGCTTGTGAGGCCATAACGGTTTCCGTCACTCCCTCATTTGGAGATTTGCATTAGTTGAAGTCATCGGGATTGAATATATGGCTCTTAAATTCTGAGTTTCCTAAGGCAGTGTAATGTTGTTGGGTATGTCGCGGGATCATCATGGAAAAAAATAGGTCCTTAAGTGGCAAAAATTTAGAAAAAATCAGAGTTAGGCAACTTGATGTAAAATTTGAATAAGTTATCTATATTATTTCAAAATATGTAAGAATAGAATGCATAGGAAATTGATTGTAGTTTCTAAACTACTAGGTTTGTTTAAAAAATATATATATTTGGTGAAAATTTGAAATTTCAATGCGATTGGTACTTAAATTTCAAAGGAAAAATAAGAAAGTAGGTGTATGTTTGACCACCCTAACCACAATAAAATAATAATATTTTTTTTGTAAGATTTTAGATATAAGTAGAGGACTCATGCCCCAATGTGATGCATATTTTTTGTAATTTTTTCCAAGTAAATAATTGATTATGAAATTTTATTACAAATTTTAAAAATATAAAAACTTCATTATGTCTAACCACCTTAACTTGGTCAAAACTTCATGAAATTCAATTTTTCTTTTGATCCTATAGTATGTGAAGCATAGAATGTGGCATGTTTTGGATTCAAAAAATGTGATATCATTTGAGAAAGCTATAGATGTTTTTCAATCAGCCTATCAATCAGGACTTTAGTGAGTAATTTGAATAGAAATGGAATAATAATTACTTATAAATTCAAAGTAAAGCATAATTTATATCAGTGAATAGCTAAGTATCTCCTTTTAAAAACCCTTTTGTTTCATCAATTTTGAGTAAAAAATAGTAGTCAGACCACATACCCATCATATTGCCACTTTTTGGCCCATCATGATCTTGCACACCTATTCCTGGGCAACCAAATATACTTTCTATGCAACCTGTAAAAGGCTGCATTGCTTGAAGTGTTAAAAAAAACTTTCCAAAGGATCTCTAGTTATCGATGCGATGTTACATGTGAAGGACAAGAATGATGCAAGAAGTTCCTAGATGGAGAGCATGTGTGATGCTATAAGAATGTAATGATTTTTACTTCTTTTTTTTTTTTTTGCAAAAATTTCATGCATTTTGTAACCTTGTTTAGTTGCACTTTAGGTATGCACCTCCACTTTTAAAGTTCTACTGAAATTTTTTTAACTTCTTAAATTTACCCGATTTTACTTACCTTGCACAAAATAAATGTATTATGACATGTTTACTAATTGAGTATTTCAATTGATTACACAATTTAAATTTTGGAAAATTTAAAGAAATCACATTTTCAAATTTAAGAACAACTGTAAACTTATGTTTGTGAAACAATTATAGTTGCACTTAAATTTAAAATACTAATACATTTATAGTATGCTACAATGCTTTG
>VDFB02012621.1:0-23312 GCA_007258455.2 Sequoia sempervirens
TTAAGTTATATGGATTATAATTGGGAGCAAAGTTGATTATATTTAATGTGTGTAAAGAAAAGAGTTATTTTATTATGATGTTATTATAATGGGTAGAATGTTCTTTAAAGTTCTTATATTCTTCTACCTTAAATGGTGAATAGGGAAGGATGGTTGCTTTCTATATTGCAAGGAATAGACAAGGTTCATGAAAAATTATAATGTCTAGAATGTATATGTATAGTTAAAAGATTAAGTGTTTGATCTACATTTATGGAATGTGGTTCTTGTTTATGACAAAAGATCGTTATATCGAAAGACATCCTTAGTTTTTAAAGAACGTGTATTTATACGATTGTTGGTTTAAGTGTATTCATATTGGTATTGTATGGGCAATATTGTTATGTTGTATATTTATGAGTGTACTTTGGTAGTACTGAGTTTGCTTCCATAGGCTAGGGAACTCTTTGATTAAGTTTTTCTTTTTGGAAGTGATTTGTTTTTGTGAGTCTTCCAGATGGGGTTTCATTTATTTATGTGGGTTTTCGTTATGTAGTCAACCATTGTATTGCCTTGGGTAGGGCGTTGGTTGTATCCTGTGGTTTTACCCAGTTTTCACGAACGGGGATAGTTTGTGCCTCCTTGTATTAGGAGTGGGTTATGTGGTTTGTGCCTCCTTTGGAACGAGTGGAGTATGTTCTTTGTTGCCTCGTGTGTTGGATTGGATTTTCATTATATGTTCCTCCTAGAGTTGGAATTATCGTTTATCTTATATTATGCCTTTTGGCATCCTTGGTGTTTGGTTTCAGGTTGGTTTGTTGTCAAGTAGAAGAGTGGGTTCTGTTAGGGGCTAGAGCCCAAAGAGGTAAACTGGGAAACCTTCAGAAGTGGTTTAATCAAGTGATAACTAAATTAATGTACTTAGAAGTTAGGTAGTATTTCACACTAATTAAGATAATTGAGTCTCACTCATGGACCCAAGGGCTTGTATAGACTTGGGATGAGACGAGAAGGCTTGGAATGGCAAGGTCATCTATCTTGTCCTTATGAGAGGTATTTGATTCCGCATGAGTGAGTATGGGTACCAGGATTTGGTAGAGGCCACCAAGATAACCCATAGTGGGGGTCGGAGCCTAGGAAGATTCCTAGAGGAGATCCCATGACGAGCTATGTGATGACACTCTTTCTACGACAACAATTGGTATTTGGTTTTATGTGTATGGTCTTTTTATCATAATCAATCTTTTTCTTTTCTGGAAGCAATGTGACCTATGTTAGTGATGTTCGAGTTATACTTGTGTTATCTTTATGTATGTTTGGTTCACGTTTTTGATTGTGTCAGTGTGAGTTAGCCTGTGTCTAGGAGTGGATGGTCTTGTATAGGAATTCCTTTTTACTATCTCCTAGCACGGGGGGTGAGCCTTTGGGTATCACATGGTTGGGTGGAACATGCACCTTAATCCGTTGGGTCATCTTCTTGTTCGTGTGGACGAGATTTCCAATTGGAGAGCTCGTGGGATCCAGTATTTCATGCTTTATTCCTTTTCGTTATTAGTGTAATTTATTACCCCTCTTTGTATTGAGGTGGAAGATGTAATTTGTAACCTTGTATTCTGGAATTACCTCATTCGGGGAATGAGTTTTGTAATCATTTTGTAAATTATAATATTGGAATCATGTGGCATCTCTTATGCCTTTGTTGTAATTTATCATGTTTGGAAGTATGGGTATTTAATTTGTTAAGTAATTAAATGTGATGTGTCATTTCATGTTTCTTGTTTGGGTTTTAAGTAATCTCAGTCTCGTGACCTTAGAGGTTGTTGGCAATGGATAGTGATCTTGCATGTTATTTCTACTTAAAAAAAAAAATAGTACATTTGAGTAGTAAATTGCAACTTCCTCTAGGGTTGCGTGGCGGGGCATTACACATGGTATCATAGCCTAGGTTTAAAAACTGGGTACTCTAGGATAATGTGGAACCCATTATGTTGTTAGTTGCGTAGGTTATACTGTGGGAACTATGAGCCATGACGTTGACCTAGGTGATTTGTTTGTTAGTTATGTTTTCCTTTTGGGTTGATCTCACTTGTCTACCCAGAAGTTGTTATTACATGGTGTAGGTCCAATGGTGTAGGAAACTAGTGGAAAGGATAGGATCATTGGTGTAGTGTACAATGCACCGATATCCTTTCTACTGGAAGAATGCATTATGGACAATTGTGTAGTGTGTGAATTTGGTGTGTTGTGTGTGTGGTGGATGACAACCAGTTTTGTTGTTATTTCTGCCCTTTGCATGTCTTGTTGATGAATGCTTTGTGAAGGTTAGTTAGGCCCGCGAGCCTACCAAGAAGTGTATTTTGATTGGTCTCCTTCTTGATGCATGGCTCTTTTGTTGTGTAAAGGGATGTGACCCTTGAGTGGTTCTTGAGTGTGGTTGTAGTGTGTTTGTTGGGTGTGTTCCAAGTACTTGTTGGGGCAAGATAGTCATAGGACCTCTTGCCTTGAGTTCCTTGGTATGGCGTTTTAGAGGGTTGAGTTTTCCAACCTTGTCTTGTGTTGTGGAGGAATGATGCTCATGTTCTTGGAAGCTCTGTTTGACCTTGAGGGTGCCAAGGAGTTCCTTGGGTGTATATTCTCTTTTGGAGTCTTGTTGTTTTCCTTCTCCATGCAAGTATCTGATGCATGTTTTCTTGTGCTTTACCTCTTTGTGCAAGTGATTGTCTGATTGACCCTATGTGGTTTTGGAGTTGCTTTTGCATGTTATATTGTTTTGAAATTATGAAATATGGTAATAGAAAATGAATGATCACGTTGTTAGTTCATAGAGATTTGTGCATACTCTCATATGGTTGATGCATTTGTGTGAAAGTGATTGTGTGATGATGAAACCATGATTGCATTCACGCTTATGTTAGAACTGTAAATAACTCTTGTCTTCTCTCTCTTCCCATTGGTTTAATGAAGATGTCTGTTCTGGAGTGTGTGGTGTATTGAAACCCATGGTATGTTGTATCTTATGAGAAAATGCTTATGTATTCATGAAGGTTTGTTTTATTAGATCAAACCTTGGGTAAAGGACCCAAGTCCCCAATTTGCATTCCTAATCATGGAAAATGTATAATATGAATAGAAAATTGTTTTGCAGTAAGTAAAAGTTTAGAGAAAAAGGATTAGTGAAACCATTGTATGTTAATGATAATTGCATAATAGGTGCATCTTGTTGGTGAGGCCTATAGTCCCCAACTTTATTTTTGAGTCTTAAGAAATCATGTAGATGTTAAATCATTGTACTTGGATTCAAAATGCAAAATGTTAAATGAATGTTGAAGTGATAATGTTGCATACCTTGTCTTGAGTAAACATTGTAATGATATCACACTATGTGTGGCCTTGTGATGATTCTCGATGATGTGTATTGGTGCATATGTGTATTAGGTATGTTAATCCTTGAATATGTCTTTGGGAGATGTGGTTGGTGGTTGCTTCACCATGTTTATTTGTATAGATTCACAAAGTGCTTGGTTGGGTTGATTATAGCACAGGTTGTTGTTGTTTTATGCTGAGGTGTGGAGTGGTTCAGTTTTAGAGCCATTAAATATGTGTGATTTTATGGAGTTTGTACTAAGGGTACTTGCAGGCTTCCAGGAGTAACCCTGACCCTAGAGGGGGAGGATGTAACACCCCTCCATTTTGTGCTCTATTGATCAGACAATGTTTTTCTATGTTATGCCTTGTTTTTGTTAACACTTGAATTAGGGTGCTTGGTTTCTATTTGATCGCTGACTGTTAAGTGATGTGAATGTTCTATTTTGATGTGATGGCATTTTACTCCGAAGTTATCATTAAGGCATGCTTTGGATTAGCTTAGCAAATATTTGAAATTAACGAGGCTTTATGCTTTTGATTATATTTTTGATGTTATATTCGTCAGTTAGTAATACTGTATTGGTGAAGGGGACGGGATTACATCACTCACATGCAAGCGCCTATGATTCCGCGATTTCCCCTTCACGGTGTGTCTACTATGTTATATGCATGTTCAACACTCGTTTTGTTTGTAGGACTACAGGTACAGGACATCAACTCCACCTGGTTCCACAGGTCTGAGTGTGTCCATTGACCAACAGTAATCGATTGGGAGATAGTAGTTAGGTTTTCCATGTCAAGTCATCCCCCTGGTCATGGTGTGTCGTCGGGTCGTAGTTGAGTGTAGTTGTTATATGTTGCCCCTTTCACCTTGGTTTTATTTGGATTCAAGATATAAAAGTAAATAAATGGCTTTTGTAGTTAAGTTGTTGTTTAAATGAATCTGGCTATATTGTTAAAAATGTTATTTAATTTATTAAATAATTTAATGTAATTAATAAATTAATTTAATTCCAGATTAGATTTATTTATTGATTAATTAAATTAATTGTGTTTAATTGATTAAGTTATTCTTTTGAATTAAAAGTGTTAGTTTATTTTTAGAAAGAAAGTTTTAAAAGTTTAAATTCTTTTGTTTGAAAAGAAAATTTTAAATGTAGTAAATTCTATTTGGAAATTGGAATTTTGTTTTAAGTTATTTAAAATTCAAATATCTTCAAAAATGTAATAACTTTGGGTGGAAAAGATATTTTAGAGGAGTTGACTCAATTTGGGGAGGATTTGGAGAAGCCATGGAATTTCATTTTGAATTTGAATTTGAGTTTGGGGGAGATAAGATATTTCATTTGGGTTTTATTTTCACTTCTTGTTTTGGTTTTGGATGGAGAGTTTTGGTTGCAAAAAGAAAACAGGGTTTTGGGGTTTTAGATTCAATCTTGGTTTGAAGGTGGAGATCTTGGGATGGAATGGTGGAGGAGTGGAATCTACAGAGGAACTCAACATCAACTGTTCTTCAAGTTCATGATCACAGGTTTTATTCTGGTTTTAATTGTTTTGAAGTTTTGAAATTTTGTTTTCAATTTGAATGCAAGTTTAGAAAACAAATCTGGAAACCTCTTTGGAATGAAAGAATCAAACAATAGAAATAAAAAGGAACAAAAGAAGATCTTGAAAAATCTCTGTTTGAAGTTGGAAAGCCTTCAAAAATTTGTGCACAAGAAATTGTGATTAAATATTTTCTTCTATTGTGTTATATATATATACACATATATATATGAACATTTTATATATATTTATTTTCTTGTTATTGGGTATTCAGGAAAAAATGCAGAACAAAGGTTTTCGTTTTTTGTTTTTCGTGATTTTTAAATATTTTTTTTATTTTTTATGCGGAAGCATTTTGGGGGGGGCGGTAGTAGCCATGGCTACCCCAGTTGAACCCCAAGAGGGAGGTCACTGCTGTGGTAGCACCGCCTCTAATAGGGGAGGCTGGGCGCGGCCAGGGCTGCGTCCCCTACTTTGTAAGGGGTTTGCCCTAATTTTCATTCATTCATTTTATTTTATTTTTATATATATATTTTAAATATATATATATATATATTATATATATTTTATAATATATTATATATATATATGTTTTTTTTAAAATATATATATATTATATGTTATATATAATATATATATTTTAAATAATTGGCATATAATTAAAATATTATTTTGAAATTTAAATGGTGGAAATTTAAATTTAAATAATAAATATATATTGAATATATATTTATGTTTAAATATAATTATTTTAAGTTGGGTATTTTACTATGATGAACGCGAAAATGGATTTTAGAATAAAATGATTTATTTTATAAAAAAATAAAAATAAAAATTGCTTTGATCATTATGAATAAATTGAGAAAATGGAATAAGCTTATTAGTTATAATATTTTGTAAGTTACCTATGAAATTTGATTGATTTTCGAGTATGCGCAATTATTGTTAATTATTTAATTGATTACTTGCGCTATGCCATTGCTTGCTTGGATTTAGAATATCCTAATGATGGGTTATTGAATCACCTGAGATGCTTCCTAAGTGATGTTTAAGTTAAAGCTTTTATTTTAAATTTAATTATTGGGAATGAGAATTCCTTAAATAATATTTATTTCTATCAGGTTTGAATAAAGAATAATATTTTAGTATTATGGAACACGTGAAAATTAATTAGTATAATTGTGTTTGAGTTGGAAGGCATATGCAAGTTTCAATTTTAGAATTAGTGCTATTGTACTTTGGGAATTAAGGTTAGTGCAATGATTAAATATTGGTTAAGGGTTAGGGATTGTAATTGAAATGAATATGGTTAATGTGTTTACAACGACTTATTGATTTAATGGAATCTTGAAGTTCTTGTAAATGATTTGTTAAATGTGAGGATTATGTTCGTAGTTAAGTTATATGGATTCTAATTAGGAGCAAAATTGATTATATTTAATATGTGTAAAGAAAAGAGTTATTTTATTATGATGTTATTATAATGGGTAGAATCTTATTTAAAAGTTCTTATATTCTATTGCCTTAAATGGTGAATAGGGAATGATGGTTGCTTTCTATACTGCAAGGAATAGATAAGGTTCATGAAAAATTATAATGTCTAGGATGTATATGTATAGTTAAAAGATTAAGTGTATGATGTATTTATGGACGTTGGTTCCTGTTTATGAGAAAAGATTGTTATGTCGAAAGACATCCTTAGTTTTTAAAGAACGTGTATTTATATGATTGTTGGTTTAAGCGGATTCATATTGGTATTGTATGGGCAATATTGTTATGATTGTAAATTTATGAGTGTACCTTGGTAGTGCTAAGTTTTGCTTCCTGAAACTAGGGAACTCTTTAATTGAGTTGCTTGTTCTATTTGGAGTGATTTGATTATGTAAGTCTTCTAGTTGGGATTTTCATTTAATTGAGGGATGTCGTAATGTGTTAGTCAACCTTCGTTTTTTCCTTGGGTAGTGCATCTTAATGTACCCATGGTTTTACCCAATTTTCATGAACGGGGATGTTTTGTGCCTCCTTTGAATTATGAGAGGGTTTTGACCTTTGTAGCCTCCAGTGTTTGGAGAGGGTTTTGATTTTGTTGCCTCTAGTGTTTGGAGTGGGTTTTCATTATATGTTCCTCCTAGAGTTGGAGTGATCGTTATCTTGTTTGTATGCCTTTTGGCATCCTTGGTGATTGGTTTCGTGTTGGTTTGTTGTCAAGTAGAAGAGTGGCTTTTGTTAGGGGCCAAAGCCCAAAGAGGTAAAATGGGAAACCTTTAGAAGTAGTTTAATCAAGTGATAACTAAATTAATGTACTTAGAAGTTAGGTAGTATTTCACACTAATTAAGATAATTGAGCCTCGCTCATGGACGCAAGGGCTTGTATAGACTTGGGATGAGTCGGGAAGGCCTGGAATGGCAAGGTCATCTATCTTGTCTTTATGAGAGGTATTTGATTCAACATGAGTGAGTATGGGTGCCGGGATTTGGTAGAGGCCACTAGGACAACCCATAGTGGGGGCCGGAGCCTAGGAAGATTCCCAGAGGAGATCCCATGACGAGTTGTGAGATGTCACTCTTTCTACGACAATAGTTGGTTTTTGGTTTTATGTGTATGGTCTTTTTATCATACTCGATCTGTTTTATTTCTGGAAGCAATGTGACCTATGTCAATGATGTTGGTGTTGTATTTTTGTTATCCTTATTGATTTATGGTTCATGTGTTGGTTGTGTCAGTGTGAGTTAGCCTGTGTCTAGGGGTGATTGGTCTTGTCTAGAATTCCTTGTTACTATCTCCTAGCATGAGGGGTGAGCTTTTGGGTATCACATGGTGTGGTGGAACATGCACCTTAATCTGTTGGGTCAGATTTTTGTTCGTGTGGACGAGACTTTCAGTTGGAGATCTCGTGGGATCATGTTCTTCCTTGCTTTAATTATTTCCTGATATTATTGTAATTTTATTACCCCTCTTTGTATCAAGTTGGAAGATGTAATTTGTAACCTTATGTATTGGAACTACCTCATTCGGGGAATGAGTGTTGTAATTAGATTGTAATTCATATTATTAGAATCATGTGGTAGCTTTTATGCCTTGGTTGCAATTTTATCATGTTTGGAATGTATGTGATTCTTAATTTAATAAGTATTTAAATGTGATGTGTCAATTCATGTTTCTTGATGGGTTTTAAGTAATCTCATTCTCGTGACCTTGGAGGTTGTTGGCAATGGATAGTGATCTTTCATGTTATTTGTACTTAAAAAAAAATAGTACGTTTGAGTAGTAAATTGCAACTTCCTCTAGGGTTGTGTGGCGGGGCATTACATTTTGAGTCTAGAGCTTAATATGGGATTCTTTCATTTTCTCACTAAACAATCCAAAAATCACCAATGCCTCATCAAATTGGGTGAATGGAGTCAAGTAGGAAATAACCAGAAATATACCGATTATTTAACTCTAATATATTTAAACCATCTTTGTAATGCTTTACATTGTAAAGACTCATGTTACCCAATCACTGCTTCTTACCAAATCCTTGTAAATCCTCACACACCCATGACTATTCCTAAGCAATTTACTTAACCCCTTGAGTTAAATCAAAGAAATCAAGCCATGAATTTAACTAAACACTTAATGATAGATGAAAAATATCTTCGATAATTTCATTTATAGTTTGTGAAAATATACATAGGATAACATGTAATTTAGGCTTTTGAATTTTGTACTAATACCAGTAATCGATACCAAAATTATTAAGATCATGACCTATATGACCTGAACCCAAGATAATTTTCCAGTGAATTCATTGAGCATTTAACACTATCCTTGCTTACTATAACCAATTTATACTTAAGAAAAACTAGACCCAGAAAATTTTAGATTAGAACCCTTTACATTGAGCCATTAAATCCCTGTTATAGTACAAGGGAGAAACAAAGCATTCAACTCGAAATGTAATTACATTTGATATTCATTTCAAAGTTCCTTTCAATAGGGTTAATTCCCAAAGTGTCACATTGATCATTCCACAAGCATGGGAAAAGAAAAAAGGAAAAATGAGCGCTAACCCATTTGTCAAAGATGCCACACAAGCCTTCCAAAAGGCATCTGCAAAATTGGCACATTCACCAATACTTGAATTGATCACCATCACGATTATCAGCACATGTCCACAAACCAGTCACCATCAAAAGGAAACAAAAATCCCACCATCCAAAAGCCACATCATCACATCACCCAAAACCCCACATCGTTAGAAAAGGACATGGATGTTATTTGGCCTTGTCAACCATAGAGTAACCACCCTCACCCGGTCATATAATAGAGAGTGGAGTTGCAACCACAATCTCATCCTCTATAAGGCACCAAGGAGGTAGGGTACTGGCTATGGCTAGGGCCAACTCCTTCCTCATCACTTGCCGAGCTATCAGAGACTAGGATAGGAGTAATGGGTTTCTTTGAAAAAACCTCCATACCTAGACTAGACCTTGTTAATTCTTTCGTAAAAAGAGGTCACTTCTTTCCTATAGTCAAACTCTACGAGACAATCCTACTCCTCAAAATATAGGTGCTCCGGATGGCCACCTTCTTTGGTTTTCTACGTACACTCCTCTTCCTCGGAACCACATGCACTTTGGTCGAGGGAAGTTTATCCTCTGGTGTGTATGCAATTGGCTCCTACATACTTGGCCTCTGGGACCTTCGCACTGGTGCAATAGGAGTGTTGGATTCACTCATCTTCTTGGAATAGCATAATAACCAGTGCGGGTGATGAAAAAGGATGAAGACCACAATTTAAGAAAGTCCACACATATATGCAGCAAAAGGCTTCACAACCTGAGCTACAAAGCCAACCCTAGCCACAATTGGCAATGCAGACCATACACACACCAGAAGATGTTGCACTATCACCTTAGTAACACTTGTGCACACAAATTTCTATAATTCTCTCTCACCCGCAGTTATAGCAATTAATTCCAAACTTTGGCTATAACTTGCGAATGACTTGATTCATCTGCAGCAAATCCTCATTAAATAAGAGAATGTAAGGATAACTGCAATTAATGTTCATCTAGGCTCACTCACGTGAAAAAGAACTACATTACTGCATGTCAAATCTCCATCGTAGATCGCTGGAGATTTAAAACTTGATTGACGAGGCATATTAAGAATCACCACTTGCTTTACGAACCATACCATGAAACAAAGAAGAAGTGCTTCAAAGCAACCATGCGTCCGTTCATATCCTTACCCGATTGTCCTTGCCCTATCTGTCGTTGATCATTTGAATTGTGGAGAAATCCCAAACATACCTTTGTGAAATATCCCATTGTCAATTTGAAACCTGTCTCAAAACATCATCACGCGATGGCTAAAAAGCCAACAATGAGTTGCTCACCGTTGATCTGACCCCCAAAAGATGTTACCAAAAGATATTCATTCTTTATCATTTATCATGGGTCCTCCTCCCAATGGGCTATCTTAACTGGTGATAAGCCATGCCCACACTATGGGGAAAACTCAACCCATCGGTGGTCGCGGGTTCCTATTTGAAAGGAAAAACGCAACCAGCGATAGTGTAAATACCGACAATGAGTTACAAAAGCTAACCACATCTCTAGTCACATGTTATCCTCCAAACCTGAGGGCACAACCCACGATGGGTGATGATAGCCTGCTGTCATGAAAATTGAACATCGCTCATCGCCAGCTAGCTTCCCAAAGGAGCAACAAATCATGTGACGGGCGATGAACTGAGCTTGGAAAGCAAATACTATATCACTCATCACCAGTTTCTTTATGGTAGCTGAAACAAGACCCGCGATAGGTGATGAGCTCATAATTGTAGATCCTGACGGTGCCAGTGGAAAGGCATCATTCATTTCCAATTGAATGTAGAATTCTGGAATAGTGCCCGCGATGAGCGATAGACTGTGAACAAAAATTTCATAAAGTATAAAGCCACACGTACACATAAGTCATTTATTAGGAAAAACCTTCCTAGGCATATCCAGTGACTTGAGAGATGGGGCGAGTATAGGATGATGGTGAGTGTCATAAAGGCCACCTAACTCAAAGGGTGACCTGATGCAGCTGGTCAATAGGAAAACATGACCCAATAAAAAGCTTAGGGAAATGATATAATTGCAATGAGCGGAAAAACCCTAAACCCCAATGATGTTGAAGAATCACAACTCACAGGCTTAAACATAACAGAAGTGGAATGATGAAAAATCAAGAGTTCCACCACCTTCTTAACATATATATAGCTGAAGCATACCATAATCACCTAATAGGTCCAATAACATAAATCATGAAAGTTACATCCATTATATAACTCATTATATAAATAATTTCTTCAACATCAATAACTAGATTCACATTTAATATCATATATAATGCACATAACTAAATTGAACCATACTAATAAACCAAGCATGTAAATATATAAAATTCCAACAACTAACATGTTGTAGTGCCCCTCCATTCTCATCGTGGATGTGTAGGTAGTCTGGCTTTAGAACTTGGAGATGAAGGTAAAATAATAGGGATATTTAAAGGTATGTGCCAATGATGTTAAG
This sequence comes from Sequoia sempervirens, assembly GCA_007258455.2. NCBI lineage: Eukaryota > Viridiplantae > Streptophyta > Pinopsida > Cupressales > Cupressaceae > Sequoia > Sequoia sempervirens. Next base: position 11,458 of record VDFB02012621.1, read on the forward strand.
CAGTTGATGTTGTATATTATGAATTTATGGACTATGTGAGAAGGTTAGGATAGGACTTATTATATATGTTTAAGGATAGGTTTATCATGATGTGTGTGTGTGTGTAGAAGTGACCATTACTAGGATGCAAGCTATGGGCATATTTGTGCTATGGAAGTGCTTTGGTTATCTCTCAGATTTTCACATGATTCTGACATATTATTATCATGATGATATAATATTATGATTTTGATTATGATTATATTTATTATCATGAAGAGGTACTGACTTGTGTTCAAGTGTTGTGGTTGTAGATGGAACATGAGCTTTTGTTAGTACTTTTGTGAGTATGACACATATTATTATTATGCAGAGATTTATTTCGATTGTTAAGTGATGTAGTAGTATGTTTGTTAGGATAAGTGGAAAGGGCGACATCGTACCATTGGATGTATGGGGGGCATACAGGAATGAGATACAATTGCTAGAGTTTCTTTCCTAGTGCTTCGGTTATTATGCACATGTGCTCTAATTTGTATGTTTGAGTGAACAGGTACTAGGCTACGTCTCCACCTGAGTTAGCAAGTCTGAGTGTGCCTCTAATCTTAATGGTGGTTGAGGAGATAAAATCTAGGCCCAAGTTATACCTAGCCTTAGCCATTTTCCCCAATTAGGGACAATTGATTCAGTGTGTGACTACCTTTTCGGGCTGTCATGGGAAATGCTTGATCTCCTTTACCCTATGGTTGGAGTGTTGCACTTGTGTAAATGTTTTTGTTGGGTTATGTGATTTTGTGACTCTAATGTCTAGCTTTGAGTATGAATTTAGTTCAAATGGTGCTAAGTCCTTTGCTAATTCAGGTTAGTCACTGTTGTGATCATTCTCATTATTTATGTTTTGATGTGAATGTCTCCTTTCAATAAGTTATTTTGTGGTTTATGTTTGGTCTATGATTATGACCTATTTAAGTGAAGTTAGCTTCTAGGTTGGTTATGTTGTTGGTAACTATAGTTGTCATGTGGGTGTTAAAGTGTGATTTAATGCTATTGTATATATGCATATATATTGCTATGGTTATTCTTTGGTGTGAGTGAATATTGGTTATTAATATTATTATTATTATATGTGTATTATGTTTTATGAAAATAAGGTTATAAATATTAACATATTCTAATATTATTTATTAAATATTAATATGTTTATTAGTAAATATTTAAATAATAATATGTAAGCATATGTTATATTTGTGTTTTGATTTACTATTTTGGTGGAGTGGCTATTTTTAAGGAGGTTCTTTTATCTTTTATAATGTTTTGAATTTATTTGGTGGGAAACCTTAAACAAATGAGTTAATTATGTGACTTAATTTGATTATTTATTTTATTCTAATTATTTCATTAGTGGGATGAGGATAGGTGCTTTAATTTAATATTTTAACATTTTATTTTGTGAGAGGATTTTATTTTCTTGTTTTATTTTGGAAAAGAAGAGTCATTTGGGGAAAAAGAAAGAAAGTTACTATTTTTTTGTTTTTCTTTCTTTTTTTGAATTTAATTAGTTTTATTTACGGAAAAAAGATTGGGAATTGGATTTTCACTTTTTTTTGTTCTGAGTTTATGTTTTATTTTTATTCTTTTTTTTTTGAGTTCTTGTCACGTTTGTGAAGAGCAAGGACCAATGAAAGAGATTTATTGGAGAGTTGTTGCAATTTGGGGGGTTTTGAAAGTTGAAATAATTATGATGAATTTTGATGTTTTGGTGAGATTTTGAGCGATTTGAGATGGGATTTGAAAAGAGTGATTTGGAATTTTTTTTAGGAATTCATGAGAATTTATTGTTGCTAGTGAATGGATATTTTGGCTTTGGATCATGGTTTTTGATTGGTGATTTGAGCTTGGAGGATCTTTTGGGGTTTCATCTTATTTTTCATCATTGTTCTTCAAATTTGAGGTAAGGATTTTCTTGATTTTATTAATTTATGCATTTTAAATTTATAGGAATTTTAAAAGGGTTAAATTAATTGAGGTTTTAATTTTTTTTAATATTCTAGAAAATATTTGGTTGTTGGGTTTCTCATTTTGTCATTTGGTTGTAATTGGGTATGCTGAAAAAAGGGTTTTTATGGGAACCATCTGTTGTTTCACATTTTGTGAATTTATGATTCATTTCTAGTCAATTTTTCCTACACTACTAAGTAGTTGAGGGCCAAATCTGAAATTGGTTTTTTATGGATTCAAATTTTAAGTTGATTTGACTATTTTATGGCTATTTTATGGCTGACAGATTTGACTATTGTCAAGAGGAAATTAGTTCAGTTATGAAGGTTGTATACGAGGATATAGCTCTATCCTTTGATATGTGTTGTGTTGGATCATTTGTGCTTGAATATGTTACTTTATGCATGTTGATAATCCCTTCCTCTTTGTTAAATCTTGTGTTGAGTCTTCAGTTCTGTGTAAGGATCAATTATACCAAGGATATGCATTGTTGGTCTTGATTATGAATTGTTGAGAAAGAGAAATTAAAAGTTGGTTATCATGTTATAAGATTGTGCAAATGATGTAGTGTGCTTCATTGCATGTATTGTGGCATAATGATTAGCTTTTGGTTTTCCTATTCGTTTGTATTATGTGTTGGGCCTTTGGAAGTATCTAAAACTCCTTGTGATTTTTGGTTGATTCTTGTTTCTAGGTAGTCTCCTTTGGATGTTTAATGTCATCCACTTGTTGTTTCTATTACTTGCTTGTGTGTGGGGCCTAGTGTTGTCTCCTAGCATGGAGGGAGTGGGCCTCAGGGTTCCATGTGGTAGGGTGGTATTTTCCAACCATCCATTGGGGTTTAGGTGGTGCAGTTCATGTGCAACATGGAGTCTTTCCTTCCATTTCATTCCAGAGTTGGTTTTATGGTGTAGATGATATTTCCAAGAAAATTGTGTCTAATATGTATCTTATATATATGTACCTCTCAGATGAATGAATCTTGTACATTGTAGCATTCTTGTAAAGGAAAAGTAAATGAGTTGATGCAATCTTGAAGATATATTTATTGTTGTTTATTATGTAATGGAAAGGTTGACATAGGAAAGTTGTATTTATGACACATATGAACTTAATTTAGTAGTAGATGTGATACATCTTTATGTACCTATTTCATGGAATTGATTAGGATTAGGTTCATATTGGCATAGTGTTACAAGAGGTTTATTTATAATTAAGTTTGTTACCATATGTAATTTGATGTATGAGATTTAATTTACATTAAAAAAATTTGACTAGATGTGTTCTTAGAGTATCTTATGTCTTTCTGTAGGTTTAGTTAGTGTAGATGTGTCATAGTAGCTACGCTAGGGGACCATTGTGGATAGGTGTGTAAGTGGGCTATGCTTAATGTTACTTTTAGGTCATAATGTGATTATGATATGAAATTAATGTAATGATGTTATCCATGTTAGTTTGTTGAGTTGCATTAGTTAGTGTCACTTTAGTTTTTTTTTTTTAAATTATTGGCTTGATGTTTGAGGTCTTTATATTAATCCATCGGGTCCCTTAGTGGGGCATTACACTTAGTATCAAAGCCAGGTTGTAGCACTAGGATCTTTGGTTAATGTTGTTTCCCATGTCTAGTTATAGCAACTTACCCATGCATATGTTGTCAGATGTCAAATGTGTGGCTAGAAGCTCATAGGGACCCTTGTGTTAGATACCATATTTTAATCTAAACACCTAGTTGAGATGTTAGATAGAGGATTAGTGATGAGGACACAGCCCGAGACACAAAAAATAACCCATAAACAAGAGAATAATTTAATTATTCAGAAAGTGGAACTTCTTACATGCAGAGGATCTCAAATCCCCAAGCTCTACAACACATGCAAGTTATAGAAAGATACAGAATAACCCTTTCGCAATATGTGAGCTTGTCCCCAAAAAGCTACCCCAAAAATTAGAAACCCACCCATAAATAAAGCTCCTCTTTATTTTGGAGCCAAAACAACATTCAAATTTGAGTTTAGGTGGTTTGGCGCCGAAAATTACAACTTGAAGTTCAAATTTCAAAAGAACATTTGCAATTGTATCTTCTATAAAGTGCGCCAACTTCCTAGGGCCATAATTTTTGATTCGAGACTCCGATTCACGAACCCTTTGAACTGTTGGAAAGGTCTTGAAGTCAATAATGTGCTCAAAATCTGCTACGTTGATTTTGGCAATTTTTGGGGTTGTTCGGGAATTCTAAGTGCCTCAAATCTAACTCGGAAGATTTTCAGGTGCAAATCTAGGAAACTAAAACTGCAATATTTTCCAACCCAGGAATAGAAAATAAAAGCTGTAAATTGGGGATTTCATTATGACGAAAAGGGTATCCAAAAATGTAAAAACATCTAAAAACTGAGAAACTTGAAATTTAACTATTTTTTGGGTGATGCAAGATTGCCCTTACACCACTGGATGCTCTTGCATCAGACACCCAGGGTAATTTGAGAAGTGACCCCGTCACGTCTCAGATGGTTGAGGAAAACCCAACCAGTCAACCGCTGCCTTAGATAGCCAGGATGAATCTTCCACAGGCCTTCCTCTCCATTTCACCAAATATTCTTCATACTGCCTGTTTTTGGTACTCCTTCCCACACGACTATCTAAGATTGCTTCAATCTCCTCCCTTTCTAAAGTAGGTGCTAGAATGCTATACTGTCCTATTGTTGGTGCTTCCTCCGTTCCACCTTCATGATACTCTGTCAAATCTAAAATTTTGAACATAGGGGAAATGTTCATTCCATCAGGCAACTCTACCTCATATGCATTCCCTGAATCATGCTTCTTCAAAATCTTATAGGGACTGAATTTCTTCATCTTCAATTTGTTATAGGTTCCCACGGGAAACCTTTCTTTCCTCAAGTGGACCATTACTTCATCGCCAATCTGAAACTCCTTATTCCTCCTTTTTTGATCTGCCTTAGCCTTATATTGCATATTCATCTTATTAATGTGTTCACATACCTTCTCATGTATATTCTTGATGTGCTCTACAAAATCTTCGGCTTCAACACTTATTTTCTTCTCTTGGTCCATCTTCCTCAATTCTGGAGTTGTTTTGGGGCTACCTCCATACACAATCTAGAACGGTGATCTACCAGTGCTTCTATTGACAAAATTGTTGTAAGAAAATTCTACTTAGGGTAAGATCAAGTCCCATCCCTTGGGTTTATCTCCTACCAAACATTTCAGTAGGTTACCCAGACTCCTGTTAACAACCTTTGTCTGCCCCTCTATTTGTGGATGGTGTGCATAACTAAACTTCAACTCTGTCTTCAACTTTTTCCACAAGGTCCTCCAAAAGTACCCCACAAATTTGGTGTCACGATCTAAAATAATACTCTTTGGTAGACCATGTAGCCTCACCACCTTTTTGAAGAACAAGTCAACAATGTGGACTACATCATGGGTCTTTTGACATGGAATGAAATGTGTCATCTTTGAAAACCTATCAACCACCACAAAGACTGAATCATTCCCTCGTTGTGTCCTTGGCAAACCAAGAACAAATTCCATACTTATATCCTCCCATGGCCTCTCTAGTAGGTAAGGGCTATATAAGTCTGTATTCTGGCTCACTCCTTTAGCCATTTGACATACCCCCAGCTTTGTACAAACTTCTTCACATCCTGTGACAACCGAGGCCAATAATTTCACTAATAATGGCAATTATCCCACCAAAATGTCCTGCCATTCCTCCACTATGCTTCTCCTTTATCAGATTCTCCCTCATGGAACTCCTCGGGATACACAATTGACTTCCCTTAAATAACATGCCATCCTGGATTATGAAATCTAGACACCTTGTCCTATCCACTGAAACAGGTTCCTTGCAAGCTTTCCAAGCCTCTGCAAAATTAGGATCTTCTGCATACAGTGTCTTGAGTTTATTGAACCCAACCACTTCAATCTGCATCTTTGTCATCAATGTATGCCTCCTACTTAAGGAATCTGCAACCCTATTTGACTTCCCACTCCTATGTTTCAAAACAAAGGTATAGCTTTGCAAAAAATCGACCCATTTCATATGCCTCTGATTTAATTTTCCCTGACTATTTAGGTACTGTAAGGCCTGATGATCAGTAAATAGAACAAATTCCTTCGGCAACAAATAATGTCTCCATTTCTTTAATGCTTGAACTATTGCATTAAGTTTCTGATCATATACAAAATACTTTCTCTTGGCATCATTTAACTTTTCGAAATAGGCAATGGGCTTACCTTCTTGGTTCAACACTACTCCAATGGCACAACCACTAGCATCACAATCCACCTAAAACACCTTGTTGAAATCTGGGAGGCCTAGAATAGGTTGCTCTTCACCTTCAGCTTCAACAGTTCAAAATTTTTTGCTGCTACAGTGCTCCACTTGAATTATTTTCTATCCCTCTCATTGTTTCAGTCAGGGGTCCACAAATACTACTGAAGTTTCTAATGAAATTTCTATAAAAACTAGCCAAACCATGGAAAGATCTCACCTCGATAGCAGTTCTTGGGGTAGGCCATTCCAGAATAGCCTTCACCTTCTCTGGGTCCATCTTGAGACCTTCTGCTGAGACAACAAACCCCAAGTACACTAACTCCCTCTTCACAAAACTGCACTTCTTCAAATTAATCAACAGTTTCTCTTCTCTTAACTTCTCAAAGGCTCTTCGAATATGCATCAGATGCTCATCCAACGTCTTACTGAAAATCAAAATATCATCTAAATACACACAACAAACTTCCCGTGAATTCTTGCATTTCGCTCATGAGCCCATGAAATGTGCTTTGGTACATTGTTGTTTCTCCAAAAGGCATGACTAACCACTCAGACAGACTTCTTTGGTCTTGAAGGTAGTCTTCCATTCATCTCCCTCTCAACCGGGACCGTGATATCCACTCTTCAAATCACCTTTGTGAAGTACCGGCTCCACCTCAAAACAACCCATCGTCATCCATCCTCAAGTGGAAAGTTGTAATTTGATTGTGCTATCTTTGTTTATGGCTCCTCGTGAATCTTATTAACATCCCTCCACTCCCCATCCTTCTTTTGGTGCTAGTATCGCTTCCGTATTACGGACTAAACTATCCCTCAGACAAACCCCTTTCTCAACAACTCTGAAATTTGTCCTGCTCAACTCCTCATTTTTGCTCTGAGTCATTCTATGAGTTGCCTTATTTAATAACAACCAGTTCGCGGAATCAGTCAACTGATGATCGTCTTCCTTATTGGTGGTAAACCCTTAGGTACATTATCAGAAACAATATCCCGAAACTCATCCTACATCCCAGAAACTTCTTCTGGAACCTTCTCACTGTCCTCCTTACTCACTCTAGGAATCAATACATAACACACACGCCCATGCTTCATACCTTCTAAAAATTTTCTTCCATCTACATAACAAATTCTAGCACTATTGCATACATTTTATGTCTCCTTCAAGGGTTTCCCAACTCTAGACAAACCCCACACCTTTTGTCAAGTGAATAAGGTTTGTATGTCCACTGGGCGTATAGCCGGGCTTTCTATCGAATCGCTTTACCTCCCTAAACATGTGGCGCACCAAGCGATGATATCACGCAGTACCCCATCAAGGTAGCTCCTCGATCCTTAACTTTACTTCAGACACCGCCATTGACCAAACTGTGGTCTTTTCTACAACCGTGAAATTGGATATGGATGCGTGTGCCTTCCTCTTCGTACCAACTTTGTGACCATCTTCTCTCGACACCGCATTATCGCCCCATCACACAATGACATCACAAGATTTTCCTTCACACTTGCACCTTGTGCAAACAGATTCTTCCTCCTCGCTCGTTCCTTTTCCCGGAAATACCAAGGCTCTCCTAATCACTAGGCTTCTCCCCTTTCAGCATCATCCGGTCGTTCGATTAGCCTCCTCATCCGCAACCCTTTCCACCTAATTTTTGGCCTTTTTTCTTTGCTTCCTTTGGTGTTGTGGACATTCATAGGTTTGATGCCCTTCTTCACCACACTAGAAACACATTTCTATGAAACCACCTCTTCCAGATCCTTGTCCATATCTCTCTCATTCTCTACCTCTTTGATCACTACTGCTTTGATCACAAGGGCAGTAGAAGTTGTTATTCCTTTGGCTTCCGCTAGTACCCACATCTTCTACTCTTTTCTTTTCATCATCATTTCGCCTCGGGCTTTATTGCCCCTCTTCCACTTTGACCTCCTCGCCCTTTTTGCTTGCCATCAAATCTTTTGTTCGGGCTCACCCTTTTAGAGCAACCGATATTACATCCTCAATGGTGGTCATTCTCACTAGTTTAATTTCTCCTAAATGCCTTGCTGTAACCCACAAGATATCGGCTACTTTCTCCTTATTGGCCTCCTCGCAGGACCTCGCTCGGGATGATTAGTCTTGTGAAAATCTTTAGTATATTCTTTTCACGTGATCTACTTCCCTTTGCTCAACCCTGTAATTTCTTCAATGCATTTAACTCGTGAGTCCACCGCATGAACCGGCTTTAGTTTTCTTACCATGCAATCCCACCCGGTGATCTTGCATTTTCTCTTCACCCTTTTCCAACTAGACCTCTTTCCACCAAATACCGCATGACCCTTCAGCTTCATTTTCGCTGAACTTAACCCGACCGGGGTCCTCTATTTCATCATACTCAAAATATTCTTCTAGCTCGTTGATCCAGTCGATCAACTCTTCCAGGTTCAGACTTCCGGAATAACTAGAAACTTCTGCTCTGGGTCTTTTCTCGATCTTCAAAATGGCCCTTATTAGCCACATTTAGTCTTGATCAATTGCTTCTTCTTCCTTCTACATCTCAACCTTCTTCCTCTCCTCTCATCCTCACTTTCCTCCCTTTGGTTTAACCTCTTCTCAACCGCTCTTGTAATGCATCAATTTATACCCTCGAGGGTCGCCAAGATATCTTCCACCAAAGATTTTGCCGCCTTCGACCACCTCTAGGACCACCACACCTACCAGGCATCACTCTTGTAGGCATCTTTCTTGACCTTGACCCACAACCACGGTACTGGTGTGAACTGCCTCATGATCGGCAGTCTGTCCACATGCTCAAGAAAAACCCGCCTCGATAATTAATTGATGAGGACACGTACCGAGACACGCAGTAACCCACAAACAAAAAGAATAATTTTATTATTCGTAGTGGAACTTCTTACATGCAGAGGATCTCAAATCCCCAAGCTCTACAACACATGCAAGTTACAGAAAGCTACAGAATAACCCTTTCGCAATATGCGAGCTTGTCCCCAAAAAACTACCCCAAAAATTAGAAACCCTCCCATAAATAGAGCTCTTCTTTAGTTTGGAGCCAAAACAACATTCAAATTTGAGTTTAGGCAGTTTGGCACCAAAAATTACAACTTGAAGTTCAAATTTCAAAAGAACATTTGCAATTGTATCTTCTAGAAAGTGCACCAACTTCCCAGGGCCATAACTTTTGATTTGGGACTCCGATTCGTGAATCGTTTGAACCGTTAGAAAGGTTTCGAAGTCAATAATGTGCTCAAAATTTTCTATGTTGATTTCAGCAAGTTTCGGGGCCGTTTTGGGAACTCTAAGTGCCTCAAATCTAACTCGGAAGATTTTCAGGTGCAAATCTGTGAAACTAAAACTGCAATATCTTCCAACCCAGGAATAGAAAATAAAAATCATAAATTGGGAATTTCATTATGACAAAAAGGGTATCCAAAAATGTAAAAACATCTAAAAATCGAGAAACTTGAAATTTAACTATTTTTTGGGTGATGCAAGATTGCCCTTACACCACTAGATGCTCCTGCATCAATTAGACGCTTTGTGTATTCTCCTGTTAGGTGTGATTCCTTGGATTCTTGTAACTGTTGATTTTTCTTGTGTGACCTTGTTTCATTTGCATGAATTCCAGTTCTTTAAAAGTACAAATTTAGTCTTGAAATGCATGTGTAGGTTCAGATTAATTAGCTGACAAGTTGGAATGTGGATTTCTTTTGTTTGACTAAATGTGCATTAGGATAATATGTTATTTTGCACAGCTAGGCTACTTATGTGGTTCTATGCAAGTGGTAATGTATGTTATGTGGTTTAAAAGGGAAGTACCACCCTGAGTATGTCATCTCTTCATATTTTTTTTCATGGTTTGTAGGAGTGTTAACACCCATATGTTGTTTAGTACATTTTTATAATGTTAAGAATATACTACATGTAAAAGGGTTGTTGGAACAAACTATGGGAAATCATGTAGATAGTTAAATAAATAAATGAATTATTGTCGATCTTTTGTGATTGCTATAATGCATGCTAAGTGATGTAATGGAATCTTGATCATGTGTCTAGTTATGATTAGAAATGGAAAAACTTGCTTGATGGTGATAGTTGAGATTTGGGTAGAAGGTGTGACTTAATTTTCCTTTATATAGATTCTTTGTTTGGAAAGGTTGTGTTTGAAAGTTGCTTGCATCGAATTAAATTATCTTGTTTCCTCCTCTTAACCCACATATAGTTAATAAAGTGAATTAGTCTTAAACCACATTATAATAGAAAATCATTTAGGACTTAAACTTGTATGCTAAAACCTTGACTATGAATCAAAGAAATTATGTCTGAAATTATTTGAGTGATAGATCTCATGTTCTCCTAAAACTGCACTCCTTACTTTTGGTTTATGCATAAAAGGAAGATTATGAATGTGAGTGGGTGTAGTTGCTGGGTATTTAATCTATGCATTTGGAAGTAAATTTATGTGATTAAGTTTTGCATTACATTATGTGATATATTTTTATTGGAAAGGGCTACTTTGGTGGAATAAATAAAATGCTAGTGCATAGAACTAGGTTTCTATTTTGAGAAATTATGATGACTATATTGGTATTTAAACATCTTGTTTGCTATGTGTAGCTGAAACCTATGATGTAATGTCCTTTTCCTTAATTACTATTGTATAAATAGAAAATATTTATGCATTGGATGTATTGCATGTTGAATTATAATGTGGGGGTAACATGTGAAGTAATTAATCTTAGGTATGGGATAGGGATGTTTGAGTAGGCATAATCACCGTGTAAAGATTTAGTGTTACTTGTACTAGCTTGGGATAAAGTTTGAGAGAATGTGGGATTTTTTTTTGGGAACAATTATGTGATTCCTTTTGTTATGTGAAAATTTGAATAAATTTTGATGAAGTAGGAGTTGTTTGTGTTTAGGAAAGACCTACATGAAGTAGTAAGAGTTAAGTAGAGGATCATTACAATTATTTTGTGAATATGGAACTTGTGTATAATTTGTTGAACTCTAGTTGCATGAATGTTGATGTGAAAGTATTAATGATTCTTGGGTGCATTTAGAAAATCCATAGTACTTATGTAAAATTCTTATTGTGTGGAAGAAAAGTTAGTTGGAATATGCTTATGTTATGAGGATAGAATGTTATACCAAATGAATAAAAGTGAATGTGAATTTGTTAAGAGGAGTTGTTAAGTGATCACGATGATCATGGCACTGACATTTAGTATCATGTGAAATATGGAAGAGAGTAGAGTAAAAGAAAAACTGATAAAGGGTTATGGATAATACGTAATGATATGATTTTGGGAAGGGAACCACATTGGTAATGGAAATAAATGCACTAATGATATGCAATCCTTGAGAAGTAATGGAATTGTGTATGTAATTGTACCCCCTTGTAAATGTGAGAAACCAATAACTATGCATTGGTTGAGTATTGTGAATACCTTGTACTTGATTTGTGTACACATTGGATGGTGATACTATGTACCCATCCATGGGGAATATGTTGTATTTGATGGTGTAGGATTAACCATACCATTATGTGTGTTTGTATGTTTGTTACCTAATTGAGGGCCAACCCACATG